>PVLC010036585.1:0-15718 GCA_004027655.1 Graphiurus murinus
AAAAAAAAAAAAAAAAAAAAAAAAAGAATGTAGCTCAGTGGTAGAGCATGTGTTCAGCATAAGCAAGACCTCGGGTTCAGTCCCTAGCATGGGGGGTGGGGGGATACCATGTTTGACCCACCTCTGGAAGGAAGGCCTTCACCCCCAACCGTTCAGGTCATGTCCTGTAAGGGTGGGAGAAGCCCAAGAGTGTGTGTAAAGAGAAATGAAATTCAACTGGAAAGACTCGTGTGTTGATGGCATGCGCGCCGGCTCTGAAATGGCTTTTTGTCATCAATGAACAATGAGGGCTGGAGTGGAAAAGGAAAGGGACCAAGAACAGATAGAAAAGGAAGAAGGGACATGAAGTTCTGAAGGTCACAGCAAAACCTTCTAGGACAAGGACAAAAGAAGGGGGAGGCAGGAGGACAATCTGGCCTGTATTGTAACAGTGAATGAAAAGTGTGAGGCATTAAGGCGGCAGGAGCAGGCTGAAAGGGTATGCATTTGATAGTCAGGAAATTTGAGTTTGGAGGTCAGGAATCACTAGCTCCTTCATCTGTGGACTGTGATTATTGCTACTGCCACTTGGGCCTTTTAAATTTCATAGTATTCAGGTGTTTAGCAAGTTAGCGGACAACAGGAAAGATATAAGGAAACAGATCAAATAATGTACATATACGAATGTATCACTGAATCTCACCATCACGTGCAATCACAAAGCACCAATAAAAATTTGTACAAAAAAAAGGTTAGGAGACATCAACAATAATATCTGATTATGTCTTTCAAAGGACATTTTACTTCATTTTAAAAACTTAATTGTGAAATGTTACGATTTGTAAATAGAGGCAAGATTCTATCTGTGAACACCAAGGAAAGAAGCTTCCTTTGAAAACACCTTAAAAAAAATTTTTTTTTGCAGCTACAAAGAATAGCAAGTTCTCAAAGAAAGCCCCTTTCTTTTTTTTTTTTCTCCTTGGGGGCGCTCCAAAAAAGAAATCGACTGAACCACTTGTAGAACTGATTGGAACAAAAGGAACCAAATTAGTGTTCAGAAGCCATTATCTGGCTGGGCTCCCCTTGGAGGACATCTTCTCTGGAAAGTTCTGAAGCAGCAAATGACTTTTTTTTTTTTTGGTAGCTTTCAAATTAGATACTGAAGCCACTTCTGTGGTTTCTGTGTAACAATGGTGTTCACTAGCCAAGAAAAGGTGTCTAGTTTTTATCTTCTATGTTCCCAAGGGGCACATTTAAACATTCTTTAGTTTTTAAATTTTAGTTAATTTTGAGTTTTGGCAAATTATATACCTTCATCATCTAAAAAATTCCATCAGGCCATGTTTAGCTAATCTTCCCCCATACTAGGTCACACTTTTTCAGTACCACAAATATTTTTTGTTTCATTTTAATGGCATAAGATGAAGGAATTAATTTCAGGATGTAAAAATGTGGCTTATCTTTATTTTTATGTGGTCCTGGAGATTGAACTCAGAGGCATTCTATCTCCGGGCTACACCCTAGTCCTATTTTTTATTCTATAATTGGAAACAGGGTCTCACTAATTTGCAGAGGGCCTCACTAAGTAGCTGAGGCTGGCCGCGAACTCGGATCCTCGTCTCAGTGTCCCAAGTTCTGAGATTACAAGCGCGTGCCACCACGCCCGGCTGTGGCTTATCTTTAATTTGGACAGAAAAGCTCTTTTCCAAAGTCATTACAGCTCAGGAGGCCTGGTCTGACCGCCAGCCTTCACAGGTTTTAACTCCCCGGACTGACCCCTGGACGAGGGGCAGAACAAGCGGATGGAGCAGTCAGGGCTTCGGTGGGCCCCCAAAGCAAGTCATCCAAGGGACCATAGGACCCTGAGGGCAGACCGCAACGCGGAGGCCACAGCAGGCAGGAAGCTTTCTTAAATGCAACCTAAATCAGACCACGGCTGCTGGTGGCCGCCAGGAAGCTCGGGGCAGCTCTTGCCCAACTTGGGCGAGGTCCCCTGAAGCGCTTCTCAATTATCCAACGGTGCAGCTGTCGTTTCCTCAAGAATAAGCACCTTCTCTAGTTATACATGTCGCTGCTTATTCGAGAGCAGCCACGGGCTGGCCGCCCAGACGATGGACTGCAGGCCACGAGGCGCGAAGGAGGCAGGGGCGCCGGCGGGGGGAGGGGATTGCAGCTTCTCGGACATCTACTGGGTCCCAGTCCCTTCCTCCATTTTGGGAAGGCCTTAATGGGCATCAGGGTTAAATCTGTCTCCCAACCCAAAACTTTCCACTGGGCTGCTGATGGGGAAGCGCCTTCCACGCCCCAGGCCGCGGCCCTACGTGGCTCGAGTGTGCGGCTCCAGACCTTCGAGCCCCGTTATCCCGCCCCTCGGCCCCGTTATCACTTGTTGATCTGCGCTTTCCCACAGGTGCGCCTGCCGCTCGCAGGCCGCGCCCCGCCCCGGCTGGATCGTGCACCCGGCTTCGGGGAGCTGCCGGGGTCCCCGGGTCCTCGCCCGCGCAGGGGGCTCGCACGTGCCCGCAGGCCCCCCGCCAGCCCGCGGGTCGGGGAGACGAGCCCCGGAAACTGGGGAACCCCGCGCCGCCTGCCCAGCAGCTCTTCCTGGAGCCCCTACCTGAACACCGGATTTCGTCACCCAACAAAGAAAAAGAAGGTGCTGCGGACACCGAGGACGTGAGCGATGAGCAGGAGAGGTGTGCGCGCCCCGAGTCCCCGAGCTGCTGTCCCGGCCGCCCGCCCCTACTTCCTGCGCAGCTCGGACGGCCCCGCCCACGTCCCGCCTCCCGGGCCGCCCCCTCCACGCCGCCCTGCCATTGGCCAGGCGCGCCGTCACTCGGGCCCTCGCCTCCCGGGGATGGGCGGGGCCGTGGCTGCCGTCGCGGCCTGGAAGGAATGGGGGCGACGACCCGGGGACATGGGGCTGGCGGGCCTGGGGGGCCCCGGCTCCTCAGCGGCTGTGTTAGGGTACGGGCGGGCTCCCCAAGTTGGAACCCCAGGACCCAGCGGGGCCTGCGGAGCCGCCGCCCCGGGGAAGGGCGGGGCGGCGCGGCGGGCATGAGGGCCCCGGGCTCCGGCACGTACTCCGAGTCCCGCACGCACTCGGCGTAGCTTCGGCGCCGCCCGGCCGGCCCACGACCTTGGTGACGACCTTCGCGGCCCGGCCCTCCTGCAGGCCCAGCGCGGCGGGGTGATGCAGACCCCCGCGGGATGGAGACGTTGAGCCGCCCCGCTCCCGCGTGGGGGCCGCGGCGTACTTGCGCCTGCGCGCCCTGGCTCCCGCGAGCCGCCCGCCAAGGTGACCCTGTCCCTTTCTCCTCGCCGTGGAGGTCATGCCAACCTCTAGCCACGGTGGCCAAAAGAAGGCTCACGTTCCCTGGATGTTCCCTAATGACTCCTTTTGGAGGGGTGCTAGAGATTGGACCATTGCTAGGTACAAGCTTTACCGCCCAACTACACCCCCAGGTAGGAAAAGCTTGTTGAGTTTTTCCTACGTGCCCCGATGTCAGTGTTAATTCATTCTCTAGCCTTTGTTAATGTTGGATCTTGAAAGGAAACTTCGTTGCCAGGCGTGGTGGCGCACGCTTGTAATCCCAGCATTTGGGAGACTGAGACCGGAGGATCCGGGTTCGCGGCCAGCCTCAGCTACCTAGGGAGGCACTCCGCAACTTAGTGAGACCCTGTTTCAAAATAAAGGATAAAAAATAGGGCTGGGGGTATAGCTCGGAGGTAGAATGCCCCTGAGTTCAATCCCTAGTACCGCAAATAAATAAATAAATAATAAAAAATAGGACTGGGGGTGTAGCATTCGGAGGTAGAATGCCCCTGAGTTCGATCCCCAGTACCGCAAAAAAAAAAAAAAAGAAACTTCATATTCCTCACTCCCCCCACCCCCAGGGGATTAGATCAAATCTAACCTGGATTCTCATGAATTCCACACGTAATGAAATTCTTTCTAGCCCGGAGTGATTTCTCAAAATTCAAGACAGGTGATTGTATGAGGTAGTTTGGCAAATGAAAAACAGGAAGGTTGTGGGATCATTTTATCTTTTCAATCAGCAAACAACTGATACCCAATTCATGCTTGTATTCCCAACTACTGGAGAGTCTGAGACCAGAGGGTGGCAAGTTGGAGGTCAGCCCGGGCAACTTAAGGAGACCTTGTCTCAAAATAAAAAAGGGCTAGGGATGGAGCCGGGCGTGGTGGCGCACGCTTGTAATCCCAGCATTGGGGAGGCTGAGACCGGAGGATCCAGGTTCGAGGCCAGCCTCAGCTACCTAGTGAGGCACTCCGCAACTTAGTGAGACTTGGTTTCAAATTAAAGAATAAAAAATAGGGCTGGGGGTATAGCTCGGAGGTAGAATGCCTCTGAGTTCAATCCCCAGTACCGCAAAAACAAAAAACAAAACAAAAAAGGGCTAGGGATGTAGTTCAATGGTAGAGTCCACCTGAGTTCAATCCACAATATAACACATACTAGAAAAAGAAAAAAACAAAAGAAAAAAACCACAAACTAATAGCTATTAAAAATCAACTGTGAGCCGGGCGTGGTGGCGCACGCTTGTAATCCCAGCATTCGGGAGGCTGAGACCAGAGGATCCGAGTTCGCGGCCAGCCTCAGCTACCTAGTGAGGCACTCCACAACTTAGTGAGACTCGGTTTCAAAATAAAGAATAAAAAATAGGGCTGGGGGTATAGCTCAGAGGTAGAATGCCCCTGAGTTCAATCCCCAGTACCGCAAAAAAAAAAAAAAAAAATCAGCTGTGAGCCGGGTGTGGTGGCCTATGCTTGAAATCCCAGTACTTGGGAGGCTGAGACAAGAGGATGGAAGGTTCAAGACCAGCCTCAGCTACTTACTTAGGCTCTCTGCAACTTAGTGAGACCCTGTTTCAAAATAAAGAAAAAAAAAATAGGGCTGAGGGTGTAGTTCAGGGGTAGAATACCCCTGGGTTCAATCCCCAGTACTGAAAAAAAAAAAAAAAATCAGCTTTGAAATGCATACACATTCCATGATTTGTAAATCTGAGAGCTAAAACAATATCATACATTTCTCTATTTTTCATATTGTCCTTCATAGAGATGTTCAAATATATTCTTGAATTTGATCATTATGTCTTCTGGTCAGCTACAAAAATTGCATTTCTTTCATTCTTCCGTGCGCACGTGCGTGCGTGCGTGCGTGCGTGCGTGCGTGTGTGTGTTTATGGAAATTGAACCCAGGGACATTCTACTTCTGAGTTATACCCCCAGCTCTTTCTTTTTATTTTTTATTTTGAAACAGGGTCTTACTAAGTTGCTGAGGGCCTCACTACAATCCTCCTCTTTCAACCTTCCAGTGTTTGGGAGGTTGAATCCTGTAATAGGCATGTGCCACCATGCCCAGCTCTGCATTTCTTTCTTAACCTCTAGCAGTTTGATCCCTGGAGCTCCTGGTTTATAATTCTTTAGCATTGGGTAAAAGTGAAGGCCTTCTCAGTCTATGGTATTTGCTTTCCATTGACTAAGAAGCAAGATCTTTAGGATTAAATTGGCAAAGAAGCAACAAGGTAGTTGCAAAATGTTTTATTAAAGGATGTGACGAATTTGGCACGCAGAGTTTGTGATTTCCTCAGCAATACACTGCTGGTTTTGGCTGCATAAAACCAATATTCCCAGCCCCGTGACTCAGCAACTAAATTAACAGCCAACATCTAAGGCTTACAAGAACTGAAAAATAAGAGAGCTCTTATTTTCAGAGCAATTCTAAGGTGTGGCCTTGAAAGGTCTCCAAACAATCTTTTTAATTTTGCATTAAAATGGTTAGAGAGATAAAGATAGAGCAATAAGGCTCTTATAACTGCTGCCCAGCCAGAACCAGTGAATCGAGCCAGAAATCAAAGGCAGAACATGATCTCAGACTGTTGCTGTTTCTAGATTCTTAAAGCAGCTGAGCTGGTGTGGTGCCACACACCTGTAATCCCAGTACTTGGGAGGCTGAGACTGGAGGATTCCAGGTTCCAGGACCACCTCAGCAAGTAGAGATACTCTCATCAACCTAGTGAGATGCTGTTTCAAAATAAAAATAAAATAGGGTATAGGTCAGTGGTAGAATGCCTCTGGATTCAATCTCCAGTACCACACACACACACACACACACACACACACAAGTCCTAAAGGCCTGCCAGGTGTGGTGGTGCAGGCTTGTAATCCCAGCATTCGGTAGGCTGAGACCGGAGGATCCGGGTTCGAGGCCAGCCTCAGCTACCTAGTGAGGCACTCCGCAACTTACTGAGACTCTGTTTCAAAATAAAGAATAAAAAATAGGACTGGGGGTATAGCTCGGAGGTAGAATGCCCCTGAGTTCAATCCCCAGTACCACAAAAAAATCCTAAAGGCCTCCATGCAGTGTTATTAGCCAGCACTTTGACCTCAAATGTTAATGATTAGTAGAGATGCCCTCAAATCTTTTCCAAAATTCACAGCTCTCCGTGTCTCCACTGAGGCTTCCTTACAGGCCGTGGGGTGGGTTCACACTTGCCTGCAGTCAGCACAGGGTATTTGCCTTGTTACAGGCACTTAGTGGTCATTTCTCACTCGCAGTGACCTCGTTGAGCAATTTTATTACGGTGGCATATCAAGGGCATTTGCCTTGTTGGTAAGCAGGGAGTGAAAACCAGTGTCCAAGGCTATCAGAGTACCACTTTTTTTTTTTTCTCTACTGGAGGTCTGAACCCACAGCCTTCCACGTGCCAGGCAAGGCTCTACCACTGAGCTACATCCCTCCCCTAGAATACCTTGAAGTGTATCTTGAAGCACTGCAGGGTGTTTGCAGCTGGATACCGGGCCTGAAGGAAGGTGAATCTGCAGCAGCCTGTGACCCACCTGGGTTACTGAGTCTACCTGTGGTATGTCTACGAAAACTGGTGGCCCGCTGAGAAAGTGACGGACCTCTTGATGAAAGAGGGTCTCTAGCCAGACAGGAAACTTCAGAGCAGGAGGGGTCCTGCAAGGCCAGGGGCTAAGGGGGAGGGTGAGCGGGATGATCCCTTCTTTAAATAGATCAAAAGGGGGAGGGGTAGGTGGGGGTACCTAGCTCATGGTAGAGTACGTGCTCAGCAGGTCTAAGGTGCTCCATCGATGCCTAGCATCAAATGAATAAGTAAAAAGGTTTTGTGAGCCGGGCGTGGTGGCGCAAGCTTGTAATCCCAGCATTCGGGAGGCTGAGACCGGAGGATCCGAGTTCGCGGCCAGCCTCAGCTATCTAGTGAGGCACTCCACAACTTAGTGAGACTCGGTTTCAAAATAAAGAATAAAAAATAGGGCTGGGGGTATAGCTTGGGGGTAGAATGCCTCTGAGTTCAATCCCCAGTACCGCAAAAAAAAAAAAAAAGAATAAAAAATAGGGCTGGGGGTATAGCTCGGAGGTAGAATGCCCCTGAGTTCAATCCCCAGTACCGCAAAAAAAAAAAAAAAAAATCTCACTAGGTTGCTGAGAGCCTTGCTAAATTGACTTTGAACCTGCAATCCTAAGTGTCCCAATTTTTGGGATTACAAGTGTGTGCCACCATGCCTGGCTCTATTTTTTATTTTGAAACAAAGTCTCACTAAGTTGCTGAGGCTGGCCATGAACCTGCTATCCTCCTGTCTCAACCTCCCAAGTACTGGGATTACAAGCGTGGGACTTCTGTTTGTGAGCTTTAAATAAATGGATCCTACTGCTGCTGCTTTGGCTACAGGCTCTTTTTCAGTGGATGTTTTGAGCTCCATCCTGTGGTTGGTGATGCGCCCTCTTCAGCTGCCTTACAGTTCACTGTGAACGGCACGCATTCTTCCGATGGTGTGCATGGGCTCGTTCCCATTTCTTTCCGCTTCCTTGTTAATACCAACAATGCCTCTTACTGTTTACTTTGTCAAAAAGCCTCCTGAGCGCAGGAGCAAGCTTTTCTCTAGGACACATACCTAGGACATACACCTGGATGTGGAATTCGCTGGTCAAGAGTTATGTACATCATAGCCGGGCTCCGTAGAGCATGCTTGTAGTTCCAGTACTTGGGAAGCCGAGACAGGAGGATTGCAGGTTTGAGGTCAGGTGTGGTAACTTAGTGAGACTCTGTTTCAGAATTAAAAATAGAGTTGGGGGTGTAGCTCAGAGGTAGAATGGCCCTGGGTTCAATTCCCAGTACCAACATAAGCAAACAAAAATCTAACGACAAAAAAACAAGAGTTCCATGCGTCTTCCTTTGCTCTCTGAAGAATTTGTACCTGTAAACATTTCCATCTGCAGTGAACATATATGTGTTCTGACCCAGTTTGAAAAAGTGTTAAATCTAGTTCTTCTAGATTCTGCATTTTTTTCTAGAAATTAAATTCCTGTTGATTTTCAGTTTATGACCCTTTCCAAATCTTCCACTTAAAGAAACATACATTTCTCCATGACTTGTCAACATTCTACTTTAAGGAATTTTTTTTTGTGTGTGTGTGATACTGGGGATTGAATCCAGAGGCATTCTATCTTTGAGCTACATCCCCAGCCCAGTTTTATTTCTTATTTGGCAACAGGGTCTCACTAGGTTGATGAGAGTCTCACTACTTGCTGATGCTGTCCTGGAACCTACAATCCTCCTGCCTCAGGCTCCTGGGTAGTTGGGATTACAGGAATGTACCACTGCTCCTGGATTCCCATCCCCTTTTCAAAGCTAGCTTCAGCTGTGGGAAGTAGGGATTGGGCAAGACATACATTTGCAGAGACAGAAGTGAGAAAATAGTATGGTTGCCGGGTGTGGTGGCGCAAGATTATAATCCTAGTACTTGGTAGGCTGAGACTGGAGGATGCAGGTTTGAGGCCAGCCCCAGCCAGTTAGTGAGACCCTGTTTCAAAATAAAGAATAAAAATAGGGCTAGGGGTGTAGCTTGGAGGTAGAATCACCTGGGGGCTTAATTTCTAGTACCTCAAAAAAGAAAATAGTAGGGTCATAAGCAGTTGTGTTAGGCATTCGCCTCTCTCCCAGATGAGGAGAATTAGGAGAAGGATTGTTAGAAATAAATGTCCATGGTAGCCGGGCGTAGTGGCGCACGCTTGTAATCCCAGCATTTGGGAGGCTGAGACCGGAGGATCCGGGTTCGCGGCCAGCCTCAGCTACCTAGTGAGGCACTCCGCAACTCAGTGAGACTCTGTTTCAAAATAAAGAATAAAAAGGGGCTGGGGGTATAGCTCGGAGGTAGAATGCCCCTAAGTTCAATCCCTAGTACCGCAAAAAAAAAAAATAATAAAGAAAGAAAGAAAGAAATGTCCATGGTGAAGCTGGGCATGGTGGCCCACACCTGTAATCCCAGGATTTGGGAGGCTGAGATAGGAGGATCACAGATTCAAGGCCAGCCTCAGCTACTTAGTGAGACCCTCTGCAACTTAGTGAGACCTTGTTTCAAAATAAGGGGTGTAGGCCGGGCGTGGTGGCGCACGCTTGTAATCTCAGCATGCGGGAGGCTGAGAGGGGAGGATCCGGGTTCGAGGCCAGCCTCAGCTACCTAGTGAGGCACTCTGAAACTTAGTGAGACCCTGTTTCAAAATAAAGAATAAAAAATGGGGTTGGGGGTATAGCTCGGAGGTAGAATGCCCCTGAGTTCAATCCCCAGTACTAAGGAAAAAAAAAAAAGGGGGGGGGGGCGTAGCTTGGAGGTAGAATGCCCCTGGGATCAATCCCCAGAACAAAGGAAAAAAAAAAAAAAAAGTCCATGGTGTTATAAGAAAAGACACATATTCAAAACTGGCTCAGCAAGGTAATTTTGCTTTTTGTAAAAAGGGCCTTGCCATCAGGGAAGCCAAGTATGCGAGACACTGAACCAGAAGCCTGCCCAGTTTTTTGTTTTGTTTTTTGTGATACTGGGGATGGAACCCAGGGTCCTTCTTTTTTTTTTTTTTTTTGCGGTATTGAGGATTGAACTCAGGGGCTTGCTACCTCCGAGCTATACCCCCAGCCCTATTTTTTATTCTTTATTTTGAAACAGGGTCTCAATAAGTTGCAGAGGGCCTCACTAGGTAGCTGAGGCTGGCCTCAAACCCAGATCCTCCGGTCTCAGCCTCCCGAATGCTGGGATTACAAGCATTTGGGTGTGCCACCACACCCGGCCCCAGGGTCCTTCTACCTCTGTGCTATACCCCTAGACCTATTTTATATTTTATTTGGAAATAGGGTCTCACTAGGTTGTTGAGAGCCTCAGTACTTGCTGTGGCTGTCCTCAAATCTAGGATCCTCCTGTCTCAGCCTCTCAAGTACTGGGATTACAAGCATGCACCACCATGCCCAGCCAAGTGATTCTATCCTTTGTCTGGAAGGCCTTCCCTAAACCTGCAATAGATGCCCAGGAGGCACTGAGCTGATGTGCGTGTGCATGTGCATGTGTGTGGTCAGTCTGTCTGTCTGTCTGTCTCCCTGTACTGGGGATTGGACCCAGAGGTGTTTTACCTTCCAGCTACACACCTCCCAGCCCTTTTTATTTTTTAAATTTTGAGCCAGGCATGGTGGTACACACTTGTAATCCCAGTACTTGGGAGCTGAGACAGGATCACCGCAGGTTCAAATCCAGTCTTGACAACTTCTCGAGGGGCTCAGCAATCTAGTGAGACCCTGTTTCCAATAAGAAATAAAATCAGACTGCAGGTGTAGCTTGGAGGTAGAATGGGTTCAAAAAAGAAAGAAAGAAACTGTCTTACTAAGTTGTGGAAGATCTCATTAAGTTGCTGAGGCTGGCCTCAAACCTGCTATCCTCCTGTCTCAGCCTCCCAGTACTGGGATTACAGGTGCACACACCACTAGAGGTGCTGGTATCTCTAAATAGCAGCTGCAGCAGGTTGTCCCAATTTTTTTTTTTTTTTTTTTTTTTTTTTTGGTATTAGGGATTGAACCCAGGGACCTCTGAGCTATACCCTCAGCCCTATGTTATTTTTTAATTTGAAACAGGGCCTTGCTGTGTTGCTGAGGCTGTCCTCGAACCTGTGATCCTTCCTGTCTCAGCTGTCCAAGTACTGGAATTACAGGTATGCGCCACCACGCCCGGATCCCACTGTCTTGTTCTCTGAGTTCCTAAGGTTGTCACTCGAGGGCAGGCCCCTGTGATGCACTAAATGATCGGCAGGTTTCCACCAGGCTTCACACCGACCCAAGGTGGTGAGACACTCTCCGTCCACTATCACCGATCGATTACAGCGCTGAGGCCTGGTTGCCTGCCGGTTCCACACCGTTCGCTTGTGTAACCCATTCACTTCCACCAATGGCTCCCACGTCATCCTCTCCACTCTATTTACCTGGGTGCCAGGGCCTCACACATGCGAAGCACGTCCTCTACCGTGAACCATCCCATGGCCCAGCTCCACTTTTCAAGGCTCAGAGAAGCAGCAGCTAAAGAGTACAGGTGCTGGGAGACTCACCACAGCCTGGCCCCTCAGCCCTGGCCCCCAACCTGTCAGCGTCCCACCCCTTCAAGACGAACCTCCCCAGTCCGTGGACTTGGGTGAGCCGTCCCCACACTTACGTCTGGTCCCAGGGCCTTCCTTCAATTTGCATACCTACGCTCTGACTGTAACCACAGGATTTCACTCTAGCTGCTTCAGGATTGGGGAACCATGACTCGGAGCTGTCATGTCTGCTAGACACCATATTTCCTCTAGAACAAATCTGTAGCTGAAAGGAGAAAGCTTGTAAAGTCAGAAAGGCCAGTTACATTGTAGCATGATTCAGGTTCCAATTACCAGATGTCCCCAATCCCACACTCAGGGGCGCATTATCTGGCTTTTTTTTTTGGTACTGGGTATTGAAGCCAAGGGTACTCTTCCCTTGAGCTACACCCCCAGGGCCTCACTAAGTAGCTGAGGCTGGCCACAAACCTGCAAGCCTCCTATCTCAGCCTCCAAAGTACTGGGATTACAGGCGTGCACCACTGCACCCAGTATTTCCTAAGCAAAAGGGGTAGAAACTCCCTGTTTTTCACAGACCCTTGCAATTGCCTTGCAGTAAAGTTCCTGGGAGCCGGGCTTGGTGGTGCATGCTTGTAATCTCAGTACTTGGGAGGCTGAGACAGGAGGATCACAGGTTCACGACCAGCCTCAGCTACTTAGTGAGGCCCTCTGCAACTTAGTGAGACCCTGTTTCAAATAAAGAATAAAAAAAAAAAAATAGAGCTAAGGGTGTAGTTCAGAGGTAGAATGACCCTGGGTTCCATCCCCAGTACCACAAAAAAAAAAAAAAAAAAAAAGTTCCTGGGCCTCCTGCTTTGGGATTCCCTGATTGACGCTGGGGTTTTTGTCCGATTTGTTTCCTGATGGTCGGGAAAGTGAGGAGAGCATGGCTGTGGCACAGGCTCGTCGGCCTCTCGGGAGCCCCGTGGCTGGGAGAGGACTGCAGGGGAATGGACGACCCATCCAGCAGCTCTGCAACTGGCCGCATGGCCCTCCTGAGTGGCTGGTCTCAACTCAAAGGCACAACCCCAGATAAAAATAGGGGTGGCATGCTGCTAAGAAGTCACTGGCTGTTGGAGCCAGTCGGGACAGCTGTGCTAGTGAGTGGCTGACTCCGAATTGGCACCAGACAGCTCAAGCAAGGTGTCAGACAGATCAATCGTCCCTCCCCCTTCCACTTTTTGTGGTACTGGGGATTGAACCCAGCAGCATTCTACCTCGGAGCTACACCTCCAGTCCTATTTTTTATTCTTTTTTGCGGTACTGGGGATTGAACTCAGGGGCATTCTACCTCCAAGCTACACCCCCAGCCCTATTTTTTATTCTTTATTTTGAAACCGAGTCTCACTAAGTTGCAGAATGCCTCACTAGGTAGCTGAGGCTGGCCGCGAACCTCGATCCTCCAGTCTCAGCCTCCCGAATGCTGGGATTACAAGCGTGCGCCACCACGCTCGGCTTTCTATTTTTTATTCTTTGAAACAGGGTCTCACTAAGTTGCAGAGGGCCTCACTAAGTAGCTGAGGCTGGTCTTGAACCCGGATCCTCCGGTCTCAGCCTCCCAAGTACTGGGATCACAAGCATGTGCCACCATGCCCGGCTTTATTTTTATTTTTATTTTGAAACAGGTCTCCTAGGTTGATGAGAGCCTCACTACTTCCTGATGCTGTTTTCAAACCTGCCATCCTCCTATCTCGGCCTCCCAAGTGCTGGGATTACAGGTGTGCGCCATCACACCTGGCTATCAATTGCCCTCTTTATAGGCTGCTGCTGCTGCTTTTTTTTTGGTGGGTGGTACTGGGGATTGAACCCAGGTGCATTCTACCTCTGAGTTGCACCCCAACTCTTTTTTTTTAATTGGAAACAGGGTCTAGCCAAGTTGCTGAAAGCCTCACTAAATTGCTGAGGCTGTGCTTGAACTTGCGATCCTCCTGTCTCAAGTACTGGCATTATAGGTGTGCGCCACTGATACCTGGCTGGGGGGCTTCTGAGTGCCTGCCACGCCCTCGGCCCCTTCGGAGGATCTCTCAGGCTGAACAAGGGCCAGCACCAAAGGCAGCCTGTTGTGTGGTCTGGCCTGAGGGCTCTGCCCAGGAGCTCGAGACAGTGCACATGCCCAATACTTGGGAGGCGGAGACAGGCAGATCCAGGTTCGTGGCCAGCCTCAGCCACTTAGTGAGACCCTGTCTCAAAATAAAATAAAAAGGTCTGTGTATGTAGCCCGGTTGTAGCACACTCTTGGGTTCACTCTTCAGTCCCACAAATAAATACATAAATAAAAATAAATTTAAACAATCAAAAGAATTGTAGAGCCAGGCGTGGTGGTGCACGCTTGTAATCCCAGCATTTGGGAGGCTGAGACTGGAGGATCTGGGTTCTCGGCCAGCCTCAGCTACCTAGCGAGGCCCTCCGCAACTTAGTGAGACTCGGTTTCAAAATAAAGAAAAAAAAAATAGGCTGGGGGTGTAGCTTGGAGGTAGAATGCCCCTGAGTTCAATCCCCAGTACCTCAAAAAAAAAAAAAAAAAAAAAAAGAATTGTAGAGACCCTTTACAATGTAATAGTGAGTTGGGCATACCGGTCCATGCCTGTAATCCCAAAACTTAGGAGACTGAGCCAGGAGGATCGCAGGTTCCAGGGCAGCTTCAGCAAGTAGTGAGACTCTCATCAACCTAGGGAGACTCTGTTTCAAAATAAGAAATAAACCGGGCGAGGTGGCGCACACTTGTAATCCCAGCATTCGGGAGGCTGAGACCAGAGGATTCGGGTTCGCAGCCAGCCTCAGCTACTTAGTGAGGCACTCCGCAACTTAGTGAGACCCGGTTTCAAAATAAAGAATAAAAAATAGGGCTGGGGGTGCAGCTCGGAGGTAGAATGCCCCTGAGTTCAATCCCTAGTACTGCAAAAAAAACCCAAAAAACATCAAAATAAGAAATAAAATTGGGCTGGGGGTATAGCTTGGAGGTAGAATGCCCCTGGGTTCAAACCCAATATTACACACACACAAATACACACACACACATCCACTGCACCCCCTCAAAAAAAGAGGGGCTATGGATGTAGCGCAGTGGTGTAGTGTTTGCCTAGCATGTGCAAGGCCATAAGTTCAATCCCACGACCCCCCCCCCCAAAAAAAAAAATCACTGTTGCAGATGAGGAGAGAGAACAGGCTGTAGCCAGAACCACAACCCTCAGGGTGGTGGTGGAGGAAGCCTGCTCCCTGGTGGACTGGGTAGGAGGAAGTAGGTGACACCTGCAGAGCTGCCGTATCCAGAGCTGTGTTGACGCTCTAGTCCCGGAGGCCCCGAGGCCCCCGTTGTCCAGCTGCTCTGATTGCCGAGCTCTCCACCCGAAGGAAGGCCTGGGAGTCTTGGACTTTGCCATCTGTTTTTTTTTTTTTTTTGCGGTACTGGGGATTGAACTCAGGGGCATTCTACCTCTGAGCTACACCCCCAGCCCTATTTTTTTTTTTTATTCTTTATTTTGAAACCGAGTCTCACTAAGTTGCGGAGTGCTCACTAAGTAGCTGAGGCTGGCCGCGAACCCGGATCCTCCGCCCGGCTGGACTTTGCCATCTGAAACAGCCCCGTAAGCTGGTCTTGACTGGTTGGAATGCAGGCCCAAACCTGACTCCATGAGACCAGAAGAGAGAGACAAAGTTCACCATGGGGTGGGGCGGCAGGAGCGAGTTATGCCAATAACACAGACCTTCACACTCTAGTGTCTTCCACGAGGACAACACAGTTATAATAAAAATACAGAAATTAGCTGGGTGTGGTGGTGTAATCCTAGTACTTGGGAGGCTGAGGCAGGATGAGCGCAGGTTTGGAGCCAGCCTCAGCAACTGAGCAAGACCCTGTTTAAAAAAAAAAATAGAGTTGGGTTATAGCTCAGAGGGAGAATGCCCTGGGTTCAATCTTTAACACAAAACAACAACAAGCCGGGCGTGGTGGCGCACGCTTGTAATCCCAGCATTTGGGAGGCTGAGACTGGAGGATCTGAGTTCGAGACCAGCCTCAGCTACCCAGTGAGGCACTCTGAAACTTAGTGAGACCCGGTTTCAAAATAAAGAATAAAAAATAGGGCTGGGGGTATAGCTTGGAGGTAGAATGCCCTTGGGTTCAATCCCCAGTAACAAAATAAATAAATAAAAAATAGGGAGCCGGGCGTGGTGGCGCACGCTTGTAATCCCAGCATTCGGGAGGCTGAGACTGGAGGATCCGGGTTCGAGGCCAGCCTCAGCCACCTAGTGAGGCACTCTGCAACTTAGTGAGACTCGGTTTCAAAATAAAGAATAAAAAATAGGGCTGG
>PVLC010036586.1:0-15720 GCA_004027655.1 Graphiurus murinus
GTTGACTCACTGTTTCTTTGGTATTTCTCCTTCCCATGGTTTCCTTGTTCTTAAATTTATAACTTTGCTGCTCTTGCACACTTTCTCTGAATTTATAGGTTTCTTATTTTTATTTTCTCTCTGTGAATGGTGTCTTGTACTGAGTTGCAATTACTCTGGTATTTCTTCTGCCTGCTCTATTGGTGTCTTTGGTGGGTTTTGGTTGTTGACTTCTAGGATCTAGCAAAAGCTAAAAAGCAACCAATCCTCCGAACAAACATACATAAATTGAAGCAATGCAAAGTTAAAACAGTAAAAATGGAACAAAATAAGGCAAAAAAACCCCAGAAAACAAGGACCGTCAGCAAGAAGCAAGATAAAAATCCCTGCAAGTTTGTAAGAAAAGACCTGGTTTGGCCTCTCCAGATATTTGGGTAGGTTTCTGCTGCTGTGGGCGGCCGACAAGATGGTGGCTGCTCCTGCTGTGCACGCGCCGGCTCCCCTGTTCTCCCTGGTCTGCTCCTTAGTTTCCAATCAGCTGCCCATTTCTTTACTCACTTTTAAGCTGCTTTTCTTCTCCTTCCTTCCATTGCGAAGCTGCTCTGCAGTCGTTTTGATTCAAGCTCTGCAGTGCAGTTATCTCTGCTCCGGCTGTGTGGGGAGAGGTGAGCTGGGATGGGCCTGCATGGGCTTAAGCTGGTCGTACCACGCGTTCTGGACTCTGTCGGAGATGCCTTGAAATGCTGCCTGGCTAGGATGGGGAGTTCGGGAGTCGCTCACTCTGCCTCTGGCTGGTGGGGTGCAGAGGGTTGTTGTATATTTCTTTTTTAGTAGATCCCACGCCGGGGGCCAGCTCAATGGCGGCTTCCGCTCAGCAGCGTGGCTCTGCAGCTGCAGAGACGGGCTTTTTTGCTCTCCCTGGTCGGCCTTCTGGATTCTGCTCAGCTGTGTTCCAGTTTTCACAGTGTTTTTCACCCTTTTGTTGCTTTTTTCTTCTTTAAAAAGTTGGTTCCATGACTGATTTGAATCGAGCTTACAGCGCCTCTTGAGACATGTCTCACTCCGTCGCCATCTTCCTGGAAGTCCCCTCCCATATATTTAGAAACCAGAAAAATTCAAATTACATTTCAGGTAATTTGTAAACAATTTCAGTATCTTTTGAGTTACATTTTGTGAATATTCTATTCACATTAAGAATTTCAGAGATTAAATAAATGAAGACTAACTCTGTGGAGGATGGTAAGCAATTTTATAATGAATTCCTTACTTAAATCTAAATAAATAATATTTTACGGACTATCACTGGATGGGCATTTATTTAAATTCAACAGAGATTCTATAATGCAAGAATTACACTTTTACTATTAAATTTTAATAGCACTCTAAGCCCTGGAGAGAAATTTACCAATCATGAAAATATTCTAAATCCTTACTATTTGATTTCTGTCCATTGCTTTCTGAAATTCTGCATCACATTCTAACTTCTTTTTGCTAGAGAATAGAGCTAAATTAATGTGGTAAGAAAAAGAGATATCTTGGTTTTCTATGAAAAAAACAAACTCCAGAATTCAGCAGATTATTTTAAGCCAATACTATCCATTCCAGAAAAGACAAACAGAACTACTATCGGTTAAGGTAGAATGTTGTAATATAAATTAGCACATTAAAGATTTGAGTATTCTTTATTTCAAAATTCTCAAGTCTAATAGTCTCTTTTTAAAATAAAGTGTATCTTGCTTAATTTAATAAATTACTACCAGTTCCTTTAATATTTTCTTTCACTTCTTTTAGCTAACTTAATTCATTTTCCTTTCACATTAAAAACTATTTCTACTTATATTTTAATGCTGCTGGCAAAAAACTAAAGCAAAAACAAAACACTTTTATTTGGTTTAGCATTTATTCTTCTGTGTTTTTGAAAGCTATCTTCAGCAGGTTATGGAATCTTATGTTGTTGATATCTTTTCCCTTTTGTTTAACACTTTGGAGATATCAATTCATTGTCTTGTGGTTTCTCCAGTTATAATGAAAATTCAAGTTTTCATCTTATTATTATACCTCTGAAGGTAATATGATTTTTATTCTCAAGAAGCTTTAAATTTTTTACTTATTTAATTTTTCCACAATTTAACTATGATTAGTCCAGCATCATATTTATGCTGCTTGAAGTTCTCTGAATACTTTGAAGTTGTGGTTTAATATCTCTCATCAGATTTTAAAAGTTCCTAACCATTATTTCTTCTTTCTTTCTGGGACTCCAAATATATGTATGTCATCCCTTTCATCTTCTTAAAAATTAGAAAAAAAATTTTTTTTGGAGTAGCCAGTCACAATGGCACATGCTTGAGATTCCAGTACTTAGGAGGATGAGACAGGAGAATCACAGGTTTGAGGCCATAATACAATAACTTAGTGATACTCTGTTTAAAACAAAATAGTGCTGGGGGTCAGTGGTAGAATGCTTCCATTCCAGGTTCAATCGTCAGTAACACACACACACACACACACACACACACACACACACACACACACACACACATAAACTTTTTTGACCAATAATAAGCTTTTCACAAAACATTTAAACATTTCATGTGTATTTGGTATTAAGGGTTGAACTAAGGGGAAATCTAGTTCTGAAATATACCCCAGCCCTATTTTATTTTTTATTTTGAAACAGAGTTTCACTAAGTAGCTGAGGCTTGACTCAAAACATTTTTATTGTTTATTTCTTCTTTTTTCTTTATATTTTAATTCATGTTTGGTATTGATCTGTCTTCAAGTCTTTTATATACCATCTTCTGCTCCTACTCTGCTATTTAGCTCTCTAATGAGTGTTTAACTTGTGGCCAGAAAAAAACCAAAAGAACTCTAGAATTGTTCTCTTTGATTAGGAAACAGATTAGACAGGTCTAAATATATAAGATGTGTGTGTATGTGTGTGTGTGTCTGTGTGTGTGTGTGTGTGTGTGTGTGTGAGAGAGAGAGAGAGAGAGAAAGAGAGAAAAGGTAATTCTGATTCTTTTGCCATTGCCTCCTCTTCTTCAATCCAGCTTTGATCTATGTTAATGGGCTCTTGGGGTAAGGCATATGCCTTAATGCCATTGGCCAAGGAAGAAAAAACTCAAACTGAGATTAGGCATAGCTCTGCATTACATGCAATCAGTACCTAAAAATGTACAGAAAAAGAACCATAACTGTACTCACAGGAAATCCTGAAGTGTGTTGAAATGAAATCTTCTAAATGGGAAAAACTTCAAGAAATGTATAACCATTTGATTATCCACTTTGTTTGAAACTGGAGAAATCCAGAAGCATGAATCCGTGCTAATTCATGAAGTGTTGTTAACTAGTTGGCTGAATACTCAGAAACTTGAAAAGAATGGAACTGGAAAATTGATAATGGAGAAGTCTTGGGAAGATGCATGAATGGAGCTCTCAGAATAGACAAAGATGTTGAAGTGTGATTTCATGTGCATGTCCCACGTGCATATCCAACAAATCACATCCCCTGGAAAGTGGGTTCTTTATAATCAGCTGGAAAAAAATGATATATTCTGTGAATGTCAGAAGACTATACTCTCAGCCATCCCAATGCTTACAAAGTGAACCTATGAAAAAAGTGCTCATGTTGGCAGAAATAGAGGCTATGCATGGACTCAGCAACCGCATACTTTCCTTTCCCAGGAATACACTGGTTAATTATCCTTCAGAGTGCCTAATTTTCCAACATTTGAGAGAAAGACTGAGTCCTAAATTTGTTGCCATAATGGAGTGGGAGATATTTTTCCTCACTCAAATAGACACATTTTCCTTCTCCTCCTGTAATGTTTCTGGTAGAACCACCATCCAAAAACTTTTATCAATGAAATGTGGTAATGGACTAATATCAATGACATCAAGTGACCTTAAAATATGCCAGATCACTTGAAATCAGCTGAACTGAGATAAATGTGAAATGGCATACTATCTTAGCTGTAGTACAAATTGGGAGGTAGTCTCCTGAAACGGCAGTATTCTGTCTTTATAGGATACAGTACAGTAGCTACTTTGGATCAGAGACCATTAGATAAAGATATCATTTCATAAATTGCATGGGTCTGTGGAGTCAAGAATTGAGAGTGGCTCTTCTAATTATCATACCTAATAACTTACTTTCAGAATGTCTGCTTTCTGTAGCAGAAACCTTAAGCTTTGTTTGTTTGAAGGCCTCAGTTCCCAAGAAATGAGTACTTTAACCACTGAGCATAGCTGAGGACTTGTTGTATTGGGAAACAAGACTAACAGCTAACAATTTGGGGTCCTTATGCCTGAAAAAGCAGGCAGAACAGACGATTTCTTCACTAGTTGCAAATAACGATTACAATTACAAATAAAAATTAAAGTTGCTGCTGTAGTGGGGCCGTAGTCAGCAATCTAGAAGATTCTCTGGGTCCCATCATTATATTTTCATATTCAACAATAAAAAAATTGCAATGCCAAAAAATAAGGCATAACATTTAAAGATACAGATCAGTGGAATAAATTTTTGAGTCAGCAGCAGTCTCTGATGTTTTGGAGTTTCCTTTTATGCCTGTTTATTTATGAAATATCTGAAATACACAAAACATGCACAGAACAATATAATAAATTCCCATGTGCCTGTCACCCAACTTTAAGAAATGTTAACATTGTGCTATATTCTTGTTTCATTTTTACAGAAATAAAAACATTACTGATGCAGCCGGGCGTGGTGGCGCACGCTTGTAATCCCAGCATTCGGGAGGCTGAGACTGGAGGATCCGGGTTTGCGGCCAGCCTCAGCTACCTAGTGAGGCACTCTGCAACTTAGTGAGACCCTGTTTAAAAATAAAGAATAAAAAATAGGGCTGGGGAGCCGGGCGTGGTGGCACACGCTTGTAATCCCAGCATTTGGGAGGCTGAGACCGGAGGATCCGGGTTCGAGGCCAGCCTCAGCTACCTAGTGAGGCACTCCATAACTTAGTGAGACCCGGTTTCAAAATAAAGAATAAAAAATAGGGCTGGGGATATAGCTCGGAGGTAGAATGCCCCTGAGTTCAATCCCTAGTACCGCAAAAAAAAAAAAAAAAAAAAAAAAAATAGGGCTGGGGGTGTAGTTCGGAGGTAGAATGCCCCTGAGTTCAATCCCCAATACTGCAAAACAAAAACAAAAACAAAAACAAAAAAAACATTACTGATGGAGCTAGACTACTCTGTCTTCTTGTCCAAACATCATCTCCTTCCTTTTTTTTTACAAATAGAGTTGAATATATATATAACATTTAAAATGCATATGTACATACAGACAAAATACAAAATTTGGGGGTACTTTTAGATTTTGTGCAAATTAAATCATACACTGCTATCCCTCCCTGCCGTCTTTTCCTTTAATAATATACATTCAAAAAACATTTTAGAGTAGGTATAGACAGCTCTAGTGAACTTTTATGAATTGATAAAGCACACTTTAGTTTTATTTTCTTCTTCATAGACATTTAAGTTCTAATCTCCCCCACTTTTTTGTTTCTTCTCATTTAATTTTGATATTATAAATTGTGTTAAGATGACTATTACTGTCAAATAAAAACAAATCCAGACAGGAAGGAGAGTTTTTACTCAGAAAAAAAAAAAAAAAAAAAAAAAAAAAAAAAAAAAAAAAAAAAAAAAAAAAAAAAAAAAAAAAAAAAAAAAAAAAAAAAAAAAAAAAAAAAAAAAAAAAAAAAAAAAAAAAAAAAAAAAAAACCACTATTGTACCAGGGAGAACACTCCAATCTAAGAAATATGCAGTATCCCCAAATCAAATAGAAAAATATCTTCATTTTATAGAATAAAATATAATCAGAATCATTCAAGAAGAAGCTGGATATGGAGGAAAAATGACCAATGAGGTCAAGAAAAGGGTTTCTCTGTATACAATCAATTCCTAGGAAAAACTGTTAAGGGAGACAGTTCTGTTTGGTCATTGCTCATACATGGGAACATGAAGAATTCCAGGCCTGCAGGAAGGAGAAAAATCTAATTATTGGTGGAGAAAAAGCAAATAATAAATGACAATTGTGAACATTGGGTCAGTTTTCTCTGTTGTTTAAGAGACAAAGTATGTCCTTAAATATTATTGGTGATAGAAGAAGAGTCATTGTGAGATTCAGGTTGGTCCAAATAGCTTTCAGGGATGGAGTGTCTTTCATATTCTTCTGGCCTGGAAAGACTAGCTACATCTTATGTTAATCATGCTATCAGACTTACAGACTTAAAGGATCTTAGTAATCAGGAATTTAAAGAGAAGTATATCTAGGGATAAAATTTTAGAAATAGCTCTGAAAGTTTGAGCACATAACTAAACCAAGACCTAAGATTAGAAGAGAGTTAGCTAACATTTGCCAACATTGGGCCCAAAGCATTTTCATAAGATGGTAGAGTAAGTAGAGTGAGAACAGAATGGTCACTTAAGTTCCCAGTTTGTGGTCTGAATGATTTTGGTGATGACATGGACACCCGAGAAGATTGTGGAAACATTTATTAGTAGTAAGAAGTCTCTTACTACAAATGCTCAAGTGTGTCCTGAGGAAGCCTGAGTCATGTCCAATGCTAGGCAATTGAGGACCACTAGCAGCAGTTCTTATAATTCTCTGGCAGTAATGTTAGTAGTTTAAGTAAGATTGTCTACAGTCATGGATATTTCCTGGAGCAGAGCAAAGCAGATGCAAGCATTCTAGTAAATTCCTAAATGGCTTATGCAGTAGCAGCTCCTAGCACAAATATTGCTCCTATCAAACATGTTCAGTTGTAGCAGTTAAATATTTTAGGCTACTCTGAACATTTTAGCCTTTTATCTCAAGGCATCTTGAGAACCTGGCGAGTAAGGAAGATTAAAGCCTCTTTCTTGGGTTGGAATTAGGACCCTAAATTTAGTTTTAACATGTGTTCATAGACATTTTGGCTCATCTGAAACCTGGAAAATATAAATCAGAGGTAACAAAGTGGTCAAAAGACAAAAGAAAGAGTCTGGTTAAAGATATGATAAAAGCTAATGAGACTGGCTAGATAAAAGGCCTTATCTCAAGTAGCAGACAGATGCAAATAGATGTACCTGTCACAAATAACATATGCCTCATTACAGACTATCCAGAGATTCCAAAAATAATTGTTTCATGGATTTGTGTCTTGGAATTTATATAAACTCTTTTGATAGGGATTTGATCCTATCCAGTTGGGAAAAAATAAAAGATTTTTTTTGCATATAGAGCAGATAGTCCCAAAAGTACCAAGTACAATTATATTAAAACCATGTAGATCTATACAGTCTGTATGACAAGGCTAGAAATATATAATCTTTCTTCCATGGAAATAGTGTAGGTCCTTATATTAGTGCCAAAGCAGATGTGATTGCAAATACTCAGGCCTGTAAAATGGACCTTAGTTATTGCTATCAGAGAAGCCATTTGTCTTTTTGAAAACTACTGAGATTGAAGAACTTTACATTTAAACACTACAGTAAAAAGCAAAATGGCCTCTTCATGACACTATGAAAGATGCCTTTAAGTCTGAGACAGGTTTAGGATAGGAGTACAGAACCAGCAATCAAAAGTAAGTTCGTAACTTCAAAGTCTCTAGTCTAATTTTCCAGGTATTTGATCCATCTAGAGTTGAATCTTGTGCAGGGTGAGAGATAAGGGTTTAATTTCATTTTTTCTACAAATCGATGATCAGTTTTATAACACCATTTGTTGAAAGGCTATCTCTTCTCCAATGTATGTTACTGGCACCTTTGACAAAAATCAATTGGCTATAAGTGTGTGGATTTGTTTCTGTATCTTCTATTCTATTCTATTGGTCCATTGGTCTATGTGTCTGGTTTTTGTGCCAATACCATGCTGCTTTTATTACTATAGCTCTGTAGTATAATTTGGAGCCAGGATTTGTTATTCTTCCTACATGGTACTTATTGCTGACAATTGCTTTAGCTATTATGGGTCTTTTGTTTCTCCATATGAAGTTTATGACTGATTTTTCTAGGTCTGTGAAGAATGATACTGAAATCACTTTTGGTAGAATGGCCATTTTGATAATATTTTTCTACCTGTCCAAAAGCAAAGGAGATCTTTCTATCTTTTAAGATTTTCTTCAATTTATTTCTTTAGTTAAAACACTCCAACATTTAGGCACAGGTAGAAACTTCTTCAATAATACCCTCAAAGCTTATGACATTAAAACACGAATAAGTAAATGGGATGACATTAAACTAAAAAGATTCTTCTCAAAGGAAACCATCAAGAATCTAAAGAGATAGTTTACAGAATGGGAGAAGATCTTTGCCAGCTACTTCTCTGATATAGAATTAACATCTAGAATATACAAATTATATAAAAGAATCAGCATAAAAAATCCAAATAATCCAATCAAGAAGTAGACAATTGAACTGAATCGACACTTCACAAAAGAAGAGATACAAATGACTAAAAAATACATGAAAAAAATTCAACATCTTTTGCAATCAAGGAGATGCAAATCAAAACTACACTGAGATTCCATTTAACCCCAATAAGTATGGCAATCATCAAGAAGTCAAACAACAATAAATATTGGTGAGGATATGGGGAAATAGGAACTCTTATACACTGCTCATGGAATTGCAAATTTTTGCAGCCACAATGCAGATCAGTGTGGAGATTTCTCAGAAAATGGGGAATGGATCCATCATATGATCTTTCCAAAGGGACTGAAATCAGAAAATGATAGCACTATATGCATATCCATGTTTATAGCAGCATAATTCACAGTACCCAAATTATGGAACCAACTTTGATGTCCATCAACAGATGAATGGATTACAAAATCATGTCATATACACACAATGTAATTCTATTCTGCAATCAAGAAGAACAAAATAATGTCATTTTCAGGAAAATGAATGGACTGGAGAACACTATACTAAGTGAGATTAGTCAGTCACAAAAAGTGAAGGGTAATATGTTTTCTCTCATGTGTAGAAACAAGGGAATAATCAGGATACAAGAGATTTAAGATATTCCAGAAGAAACTTCAATGGAGCCAGGGAGTTGGTCTAAGAGAAGAGGGGAGGGAGAGGGAGGATCAATGAAGGAATCACTTTTATTGATATTATTTACATATGTGAAAATACCAATGTCAATTTCAATATCCTGTGTGGGGAAGGAAGGGATTGGAGAGGGAGCCAGGGGAAAGCCCACAAAGTACTGAATGCATGTATGCCATCATCACTATGAATTACATTATAATGTGACACTGTAATGCTCCAATGAAAGTACAAACATAAAAATAAGTAAATAAAATCCAGGCGTGGTGGCACATGCTTGTAATCCCAGCATTTGGGAGGCTGAGACCGGAAGATCCGGGTTCGCGGCCAGCCTCAGCTACCTAGTAAGGTCCTCCGCAACTTAGTGAGACCCGGTTTCAAAATAAAGAATAAAAAATAGGGCTGGGGGTATAGCTCAGAAGTAGAATGTCCCTTAGTTCAATTCCCAGTTCTGAAAATAAAAAGTAAATAAAAAAGTAAGTTTGTGAAACTACTATAAGCTGAGTGAAGTAATATCATGAATTTTGAGGTACTTTCAGAAATGGAGGATTTTATTAAAGGATAACACTTCATGTAAATAAGGGGAAGAGATGGTACAATGTCAGGCTCATTTCAGAATATTATGGCTACAATGAGGAGAATTATGTGAATAGTAAAGGTGATGCTGGAAGAGATAGAGAAGGAGATTGAATAAGGAAGACAACAGAAATCACAAGAATGGGAAGTAGCTAAAGGAATCCAAAAGGGTCATATTAGGTAAAACTACAACATATTAGGTAAAATCTGGCCAACTTGTGCCGTGATCAGCCTGCCTTAAAGTTCTCTGCTTTGTGGCATGCATTGTCTGCTTCTGTTTAGAGACTCTCAAGAGATTCTCAGTTAAACACCTTAGTTGAACTGAACTTCTATTCACATTTTCCAGAAAACTGGAATGATAGGAGAAAATTCTAAATTTCCAGATAATTGGAATGATAGTGGAAATATCATTTGAGGGATAGGGTGAGAAATTGTTGGATTTGTTAGATGGATTTACCAGTGAAATTGGCCTCTAGATCACTTGCAAGAGCCAGTAGAATTCCCTGTGTGGAGAATATTTGTCCTAACAAGTTTATCAACAGTAGTGGCAGTGGCCCTTTCACAAATTGTCATGATCCATTCAGGCCACTATAAAAAACACCATAAATAAAGCAGTTTTTAAACAATGGCGACTTATTTTTCACAATTTTGGAGGTTGGAAATTCCAAGATCAAGGCACCAGGGGTCAGGATTTTCAATGTATGAATTTTAAGAGGACACAAACATTCAACTATTGCACAAGAAAAAGTGTCAAACCAGTAAGAGGACATGCATATAATAGTAGGAACATGTTCACATCTATGAGACTTAGGGAGCTGAATAAATTTGTCAAAGAAGAAAAGGTCCACAGCTGGAAGAGTTCCCTTTTTTGTCCTAAATTAATTTACCAGGGCTGTAACTTTGAAAGATGGGGCAAGAAGCCATCCCTTGATTCAGATAAAGAGTGAAGCTTCTCACTAAAGCCATCAGCAGATGAGTTGATTTAGTATCATCCTTCTCTGGTAAATGATTGTATGATGACCAAAGACTCAGTTTTATTTGAGGGATGACTGAAGTAAGTCCAAGCAACCCTCTGAAATTTTCCAAAGTCTACTTGATTGGATAAGATATCAAATTTGTTTCTTTCTTTCTTTTTTTTTTTTTTTGCGGTACTGGGGATTGAACTCAGGGGCATTCTACCTCCGAGCTATACCCCCAGCCCTATTTTTTATTCTTTTTATTTTGAAACCAAGTTTCACTAAGTTGCAGAGTGCCTCACTAGGTAGCTGAGGCTGCCCGCGAACCCGGATCCTACGGTCTCAGCCTCCCAAATGCTGGGATTACAAGCGTGCGCCACCACACCCGGCTTCAAATTTGTTTCTAATTGACCTTTGATAGCTAAGATTTAAAATCTTACCCAATTATGATAGGAGTGAAACAGGTTTTGAGCTGTCAGTTTAAAATGATGATTAGACAGTGAATTTTCTTTCTTTTTTTTAATGTACATGTTCTTCCCTTGTACTTTAAGTATTGCTATTCCTTTGGCAATAGCTAAATTTCTAAGAACTCAGACACCAGTTCTTTATCTTTAATTGGTGCCCAAGTGATTATCTTAAATATTCCAATTTTTCATATCACATCCAAGTCATGTACTACCTCAAAATCATAACTATCATCTGTACGGATATTAAAACTCTTGTTTTTAGTCAAATAGACTCTTGTAAAAATCACATGTTCAACAATTTGAGCTGAATTTTCACCAGGTAGAGATATTCTATGAAATATTTAAAATCTATTATGCCATAACCTACTTGAATTTTTTTTCTGAAATACAAATCTATGCACTATTAACAAAGAAGGTAAGGCCTGAATTTGCAAGGAGGAATTCTGAAAGTACTGAGTGAGGAAAGATTGGGTCTTGAATGGTCATAATCCTATTATGAACTTGTCCTTCAGTTGGGGAATGTAGGAAAGTGGCCTGGCTGAGATTTCTTACATTGGTGGATATTGTTGTAAAAAGGAAAGAACAGAAAAATTTCAACAGAGGTGAACTGAGATGCCAAACAGTGGTGGATAAATAAATCACAAAAAATATGTTGGAGCCAGGCTTGGTGGCACATGCTTGTAATCCCAGTACTTATAAGACTGAGACAGGAGTATTTCAGGTTCAAAGCCATCCTCAGCAACTTAGTGAGGCCCTCTGAAACTTAGTGAGACCTTGTTTCAAAATAAAAAAGTAAAATAGAACTGAGAGGCTGGGCGTGGTGGCGCACGCTTGTAATCCCAGCATTTGGGAGGCTGAGACCAGAGGATCCGGGTTCGCGGCCAGCCTCAGCTACCTAGTGAGGCACTCCAGAACTTAGTGAGACCTAGTTTCAAAATAAAAAATAAAAAATAGGGCTGGGGGTATAGCTCGAAGGTAGAAAGTCCCTGAGTTCAATCCCCAGTACCGCAAAAAAAAAAAATAAAAAATAAATAAATAAATAAATAAATAAATAAATAAATAAAATAGAACTGAGAGGTGTAGCTTAGAAGTAGAAAGCCCCTGGATTTAGTCCCCAGTAACACACACACACACACACACACACACACACACAATGTTGGATGTAGAAAACTGTTCTAAGTCTGAAGAATTTTGACTTAAGTATTTATAGCTTTTTGCTTGCTTTGGCAGAATATAAGACAGTGACCTTGATGCACTTTCACTATCTAAGCTATTTCCTCCTGTTTTACTACACCTTTTGCTTGGTTTGCTTAAAGGTGGAAGACTGCCCCAAGGAAGGAGCTGAAGTCAGCAACTTCTACCACACCTGAAAAACTGATAGCAACTTATCTTCTAAAGCATTCCTAGCCCAGTGCTGTACTATGTAGCCAGAGATAATTAATGATTTAATGACCCAGTCTTAATTTTGTAAACCTGTGATAAAAGAAGAGCTGAGTTTTGCTCAGAGAACTTGGGTCTCTTGCCTTCTCCTCTTTCATTTCTTCAAGACAAGGAATAAAGTCTCAAAAGCATTTTTTTTTCATCACACCATCCCATGCCCTGATGGTACAGAGCTCACCAAGTGATGCCCTGTGTGAAGAGGAATGCACCAGAGAATTCAGAATCACAAGCCACTAATTCAGAGAGAGAAAAACCAATTGGTTCCATGTACTTAATTCTGATAAGGAACAGTAGCATCCACTTAAGAGAGTCACCAGTGAGTGGAACTTACATTGAAAGATTTCCTATCATGGGCAATAGTCTGGAAAAGAAGCAACAGGTCTTTGCAGTAATCCAGTATTATCCACAGTTCCCAGGTAGAGGAACCTTAGTTTAGGAGTATGGGGGCTAGTCAGTGCTGTTTCATCCCCTCTCCATACTCATTCTTTTCAAGGACCTGAGCCTTCAGCCCCACTAGAATGTGTATTGCTTTTACTTTCTTCTTCCAGGGGGCTGGACCCCCCCCTCCCTAGCCCCACTAGGGGGTATATTGCTTCCTCCTCTTCCCACTCCTCCTCCTCTGAAATTTGGATCCTATTTGCCCATGGAGTAAAAGTTGTCCTTTGCCATCTCCACTGGATTTTGTCATCTACCTCCTCTCCCTTATGGTGAGTTCTAAAAGATCAGAGCCTATAGTTGCTATCTGCTTATGGGAGGCTGCCATTGCCAAAAAATGAAAATATAAGTATTCCTTGTTATCAGGGCTGAAGGAAAAAATCCAAGACATAAGCTTTACCCTTTCAAGTATTTTAAGAGTCAAAAATAAGTGTAACAAAAATGACTTACTAAAGAAATCCTTGAAGCTATATCCTCCATCTATACATTAACTCATTTTAATTGGAAAATCCTTGCCCATTTGTTGCCCATTTCCACTCAATACAATGTAAGGCTTTCAAAAATATAATGAGGGATGCATATCTCAGATTTAAAAAAAAATTAAATCATGCTATCCCTAAAAACTTTTTCTTTGGGTGCATGTTATATAACTGGAGGGAAAAAAAACTAGTTTTTATTATCTGATTTGACCCTAATGAAGATTAGAAAATAAAAACTTGTTCCGTAAATTTAAAAAAAATGATCAGAGATCTAAATATTTGGGTTTCCTCCCTACAAATAAATTTAAAAAACTGTGGTGATATCTGATGTAGAGTCTGCCTCATGGTGACAAATGGCCACCTTAAAGTCTTTATTATAGTGTCATTCACAATTGGTGGAACCTGCCCCTGACATCTCCTGCTATATAGGCTTCTATTTTTGTGTTCTCTATTACTCACTGGCACAAAAGAGATATCTGTAATAGGTTGTGTTTTAATATCTGGAACTTTAAATCTGAAACTATATTTAGTACCCTGTCTATAAAACTAAGATGCCAGGCAACTAAAAGCTATAAGATATTTGTATGCTGTCTATATTTATGTATCCATAAGTATATTGTCTGTTATCTGCATGGTACCAAACACTGGCTTATATAAGTAAATTGGCACTCATACATTAAAAACAATGATAATGTTAATGTTATTTAAAATAATTAACATGATTGTTTTCCAGGATGCTTGTCCATCAGGATTGTATCTGTCTATTTTTGTTAGATGTTTAAAGTATAATGACCATTTTGTTCAGCTTTTTTTCTTTATAGGAAAGATGACCTAAAATGCTACCTATGCTTGTATAGCATCTTGGTTTTCACAGATAATCTAAAATAACTATTAAATGGGTAAATTAGGGAAATATAAATGGTATAAGTTTTTATAAATGTCTATCTTTAAAACATTTAAATTGTGTATAGGTAGGTTAAAATGCTAAATATCAATTGCTAAATATAAAGTACTTGCTTCTTAATATCAGCAAAAGGCAATATATTTGAGTCTATCAAATGTTTTTCATATACATAAAAAATAGTCTAAGATTGCCTTCTTTTGGACATTAACTAAACATAAATTACTATATGACTTTATATATAAGGCTAAAAATATTTAGACTGTGGTTTGATAAACAACTATTAAAAGCATAAGGGCCAGGCATGGTGGCCCACGCTTGTAATCCCAGCATTTGGGAGGCTGAGACTGGAGGATCCAGGTTCGTGGCCAGCCTCAGCTACTTAGTGAGGCACTCTGCAACTTAGTGAGATTCTGTTTCAAAATAAAGAATAAAAAATAGGGCTGGGGGTATAGTTCAGAGGTAGAATGCCCCTGAGTTCAATCCCCAGAAAAATCATAAGGTAAAGTATGTTATCTTACCTAAAAAAGATAAAAAGATAATCTATCTAAATTAAAAGATTTTTATAAAGATTGTTTTAAATGTAAGGAAATACAATAGATAAAAGGAGATAAGAGAGATGCGTATAGGTATAAAGAGATATTTTAATAAAGAAAGAAGAAAATGTGTTTAGATGGGAAAGGATTTTGTATAGGGATATTTTATTCTAAATGACTGAGTTATCCTATAAGAAAGAGAAAGATGAAATAAAAAATCAGGAAGTTAAGCAAGTCACAGAGGGTTTGAAGAAGCTACAGATAATTTGTAGGGGAAAAGACTTAAAAATTTTTGTTATGTGTAATAATTTTGGTTAAATTTAAAATAAATTATTTTAAGAGTTTTCTAAAAGTCACATTTAAGGCATTCATTCAATATTTAAAACTAGGTTTTCTTAAGATACTAATCTGTTCTTGGTAATTTTTTACAAAAATTACTTGAAAAAATATTTTCATTTTATTAAGATAATTTTCCATGTTCTTCATATTTAAATCAATGTGGTTTCCTATTCTTAACATTTACTAAAAACCTAGTTTTAAAAAGATTGTGTTTTTTATCAAGATAATCCCTTGTGTTTACTCTCATTTTAGACCTGGCTTACTGACCAATGGAATTTCCTAACTTTCATAAATCATCCCTCTATTCAAAAAGCAAAATTGGCTACTGGGGATTGAACCCAGGGCCATTCTACCTCCAAGCTACATTCACAGCCCTATTTTTTATTCTTTATTTTGAAACAGGGTTTCATTAAGTTGCAGAGGGCCTCACTAAGTAGCTGAGACTGGCAGTGAACCTGGATCCTCCAGTCTTAGCCTCCCAAGTACTGGGATTAGAAGCATGCACCACCACACCTGGCTTCTAAAATTTTTTTTTTTTTTTTTTTTTTTTTTTTTTTTTT
>PVLC010036587.1:0-15746 GCA_004027655.1 Graphiurus murinus
TCCAGTCTCAGCCTCCCGAATGCTGGGATTACAAGCATGCACCACTACACCCGGATTTTCTTTCTAATAAGAGTCAAACTCATATTTATTTCCATTGGCAAAGTCTTATTTTTCATCCTTTGCCCTGGTTGACTGTGTTGATTTTTAAAGCAACTTCTCATCTTTATAGTAGCTTCAACTGAACAACAACACAAAGGACTCTGTTCACTTACAGAGTAGAATGCACCAACCAACTATGCAAATTATTTATTCAACTTTATTTGAATTTAAGAATCATGACATGCATACTTGAAGATGTTTCCTTGATAATAAAGTTCTTTATCAAGAACCACTACTAATTATGAAAAATAAAGGAGATCCAAACTGGAAACTACCTGAACTCAAACAGTGATCCTCACTTCTGACTCACTACACATAGAGGTTAAAAAAATGTATATGCTTAGGGCTTTCTAAAAAGCTCTCATTTTTCTTTTATTAGTGTAATATGCATCTTACACATAAGACCAAATTTATTTACAAAATTGCCATGTGTAATAAATTCTCATCCACAAGGAATCTAAGACCATCTGGAAGAAACAGTGTATTAGTCAGTAGGTCCCAACAGCTGGCATCAGTGTGTGTGCAAACCTTCTGACACTCTCCTGGGGATTTTCACTCCTACATTATTGTATGTCTAAATACACCATTGCTTCTTTAAATAAGCATCCAACTTCTGCCTTCCCAAAACATCTTTGGATTTCTTTGTCATATGGTATTCAAAAAAAAAAAAATCCAAATCCAAAGAGAAGTGCTAATTAACTGATTAAGTATAGGATTGCAATGTTAAGTGATTTTTTATTTTTTATTTAATGAGTGTGTGTGTGTGTGTGTGTGTGTGTGTGTGTGTGTGTAATACTAGGATTTGAACCCACAGCATTCTAGCTCTGAGCTACACCCCTACCCCTATTTTATTTTTTATTGTGAAACAGGGTCTCACTAAGCTACTCAAGGCCTCACTAAATTACCAACGATGGCCTCAAACCTGTGATTCTCCTGTCTCAGCCTCCCAAGTACTGGGATTACAGCCACGTGCCACCATACCAGAAAATGATTTTTTGGTAAGCATCAAATATCTGTGTTTGTAAATGAAGGCATCTCAGCTCACTAGCGATTGCAAGGCTCTAAAGTGAAGAAGATGATACATTGAGGCCAATGTTTACAAGCTTCAGTTTTCTTTTCTGTAAAATTGGGATGATCATGCCTACCTAGAAAAGATGTCATGAGAACTAAATGATGTGAAAGGTGCAAATGCCAGAGCCCCAAAGGTTTGAATCATGAGACCATAGAGAAGTGAGTGGACTGAGCCTTCTTTGAAAGCACAGTTTGAGGCAATTCAGGGAAGGAGGAAGGATCGCTATTCCAACCTTGAAGAACATTCAGGCTTTGTCATCGAAATCATTAAGTCTTTTCCTTTTTGCATAAGGAGATCTGGGGATCCCTATTTTATATGTGCTGAATTCAAACCAATACTTATTTCCCTTTTTTTTTAGAGGAGTTTCCTTTTCTTGCTATAACAGCCTGTCTTCTAGGCAGAAACTCTGATCCTACAGATAGAGCAGCAGGTGGTCTTGCCATTCTCCAGGCAAATGAATCACAGCAGTATTTAGACACACCACCCAAGTGGTTTCAGCCATAGAGATACCTTATGGAGCATCATTCCCTTCCATAAGCTATTCTGGGAATTCTCAAGTGTATTTTGAAATATAGAGGAAAACTCTCTTTCCCCGCTCCTTGATGCTCTGCCGAGATTATTGTAAGGCCAGGAAAGGGAAAAACAGTGTTGGGTGCTTCACTTCCAATGGACACTGGGGCCTGTAGGTGATGGAAAGAGGTAGGTGTCCCCTATAGAGGAGGAGAACAACCCCAAGAGGCATGGTCTTTAGGACAAAACTCCTTATTTAACCTGCAAGAGCAATTTTCAACTGTGGGAAATCAAGGAAGTACACAGCGCAGGCTTTTAAGTCTGGATGACTTTATCCAATGCCAAAGAGCGTATTATTAGTACATTTCATGATCCTGCCAGCACAAACCCACACCTTTTCTCAAAGTAATATGTTCCCTCATCATTGCTATCATCAAAAAGCATTTATTAAACACCCATCTGCCTGAATATAATACAGTGGTGCTGAATATAATACAGAACAAAGGCCTTTTTATGCTTGAATTATAACTACGTGGCACTAAATCATTTATCTTTTTTCACTTTGTTCAGTAAACAATGAGTCAACTTCTATCACCTGCAGAGCAGAGGCCACAGAGTCAGGGACTTCACCTGGGGCAGAAAGAACAGGTTCTTTTCTTTGTGGCACCCAAAAACAGGTATGGCAAAGGAAATTCTTTTTCACTTGCACTTTCAAAGAGCCCATCATAGATAATAGGAGTTGCAGAGAAGCAGAGAGAGAAAGCTGCATCCATATTTTCTTCACTTTTTTTCCTTTATTCATTGACTTTAAAAAACTATGTAAGATAATACACACTAAAGGATGTATGTAGCAAATATATGCATTAGGAAATATAATAAGAAAATGAACCTTCTAGTCCCATCAACAAACTTGCTTTACTCTTAGTGTTGATTCCACATGAGGGTTTGCTCCTCCCTTAAACCTTGTGTTCCAGAGGTGAGCACTGTATTGAATTTTGCGTTTGTCATTGGTTTGCCTCTTGCTAGTATATATGGTTGAAAATTAGCCATATATTATTTACTCCTGATTGATTTTGAGCTTTATAAAATGAGCCTTCATTTGTATTTCCTTAATCACAAATGAAGTTAAACATTGTACTGTACATATATTTTTATATGCACATATATGTGCACACGTGTGTGTGTGTGTGTATGTGTGTGTATTTCCTCCTGTCTGGCTCATCCTATACATTCTTAGAAAAGTTTTGCCTTTCATATGTATGTATTTATTTAACTAGAGTTGATTTTTCTTTACAGTGTGAACAGAACTCAAATTTCATCATTTTTTTTTCTACATGGATAATTAACTCTTGGCAACATCAATTCAGTACTAACTCCTTTCTGCACATAAATTCCACATGTGAATCTGTTCTGAGGAGCCCACTCTCCTTATTTAGTTGACTTTGTAACTCCCTGTGAAAATGCCACATTGTACTAATCATAGCAGTTTCATGCCTGGTCATCTGGCAACCCAAGTTCTTCTGGTGTTTACTTCTTGAGCAAGATCTTGGTTCTCCTTGGGAGTTTGCTTTTTCGGTGTATAGATATTAGAATTAACTCACCAAGTTGCTCAAAAATCATTGTGTGGATTTGGGTGAAAGTTGCCCTGAATCTATAATTCAATTTAGGGAGAAGTTACAGGTTTACAATATTGAGGCATTCTATACATGAAATGGTACATTTCTAAATATACTTATTTCTTAGAGCTTTCAATAAAGTTTTATTGATATGTGATTTTCTCCATCCAGATCTCGGGCATTATTTGGCAAGTTTATTCTTGAACTCTGTTGCCACTGGCATAGTTATGTTCTCTGCTTGCTGCTTGTTTTAGAAATCCGATCTTTATCTTTTTATTTTATTTGTAGATCTCTACTACACTGACAAGTGCCTCCAAACAGTAAATGAAAGTGATGAAGCATCCTTGTCTTATTCTTAAAGTAAATACCATTAACATCTTCCTGTTAAGAATTGTGCTTGATGTTATATTTTGGGTAGGTGGCATGTGTCAAGCTAACATATATATTCCTAATTTGCTCCAAATTGTTTGTGTCACTTATAGAAGTCTAGTATTATCACATTTTTGTCTTTTAATTTGTTATTACAGTAAAGTTATATTTATTTGATAATCTAATACTAATCCACTCTAACATTCCCAGTAGAAACTCAACCTGGTAATGTTATGTTAATATTTTGTACATGGCTACCTTGCATTTGTTAATATTGTGCTTAGGCCAGGCAAGTGACACATGCCTATAATCCCAGCATTTGGGAGTATTTGGGAGACAGGAGGATTACAGGTTCGAGGCCAGCCTCAGAAACTTAGTGAGACTCTATTTCAAAAAATAAATAAATAAATAAATAAATAAATAAATAAATAAATAAATAAATAAATAAATAAATAAATAAAAGGTCTGAGGATATAGCTCAGAGGTAGAATGCCCTTGGGTTCTATCCCCAGCACAAAAAAATAATTTACTTAAAATATTTACCTCTTTGTTTTGTGAAATTTGTCTATCTTATAATATCCATATCAGATTAAGGTTACCTCAAAACATGAATTGTATTGGTTTACTCTATCTGTTCTAGAGAAGACTTTATATAGTATCAGAAGAATTTTTTTCTTATGGAAATCATAGAACTCACCTAAGACATCATCTAGACCCAATCTCTATTTGTTGGAAAGAGTCCTAGTTCAGCTTTACTTCCTCTTTTAGCTAGATTTGGTATGTTTTTAAAGAATTTTTATATTGTGTCTCTGTTCAAATGAGTTGGCATGTTTTTTCCTAGGAATTCATAATTAGCTTGTTCCTGAAGTACTTCTGTTTACATCATCTTTTTCCTTCCTTATATTGTCCTCCTTTCTTTTTTCATCAATCTAAAAATAAGTATATTTAGACTGATAATCTTTTCAGAGACTATTTTAATTTATGATATTTCTAACTTTATTCTAGTTTCTATTTCATTTATTTTATATCTTACCTTCATTTTCTCCTTTCCTCAACTTTTAAAAATATTTTGTTACCTGTACAATTTTTCAGTTGAATGTCTAAACTTGTTAACTTTTTTTTTTTAACTGGAGATTGAACTCAGGGGCATTCTACCTCTGAGCTACACCCTTATTTCTATTTTATTTCTTATTTTGAAACAGAGTCTTACTAAGTTGCTGAGGGCCTCACTAAGTTTCTGAGACTAGCCTCAAACCTGCAATCCTCCTGTCTGTCTCCCGAATCCTGGATTACAGTTATGCACCAGGTTAAACTAGTTAAAGTTTTACAATTCAATCATAATATAAGTGTTCAAGCCTATAGAACTTTGATATTTAATGCACGCCACAGGTTTAATTTGTAGCATTTCATAATAATTTAGTTTTAAATATTTTTTAAAAATTCAATCATGATTTTTTCATTGACTAATGTGTTATTTAGAAATATATTTACAAAGCTGGGTGTGGTGGTACACCATAATACCAGTACTTGGGAGGCTGAAACAGGGGGATCACAGGTTCAAAGCCAGCTTCAGCAACTTACTGAGGCTCACAGAAATCTAGCAGATCCTGTTTTCCAATAAAAAAATAAAAATAGGGCTAGGGGTATAGCCTAGAGGTAGAGACCCCTGGGTTCCACCCCTAGCACTACACACACACCACAAAAAGAAATATGTTCACAAAATTGCAAATATATTATTTTTTTAATTTACCTTTTTGTTTTTGTTGTATAGATCTGAGAACATTCTTTGCCATATCATTTAAAAAATTTTAAGACTCATTTTATAATCCATTAGGTGGTCTTTTTTGTTACTATTCCATGTGTACCTCAGTAGAATGCATAATAGAATTTGGAGATACAAAGTTTTATATGTCCCTTAAACAAGCTTGTAAATTGCATCATTCAACTTTTTAATATCTTTATTCATTTTTAGCCTACTTAATCTATCAGTGATTAAGAAAGATTCATTGAAAGCTCCCAACATATAATAATTTGTTAATTTTCTTTGTATCAAATTTTGCTTTATGTATTTTTAGTTTGTTAAATTTACACAAGGTTGGAATTTTTACTCATTCTACTGAGTTAAATCCTGTGTGTGTGCATGTGCATGTGCATGTGCGTGTGCGTGTGCGTGTGTGTGTGTGTGTGTGTGTGTGTGTATGTGTATGTATGTGTGTGTTACTGGGGATGGAGCCCAGGGGCATTCTACCTCTGAGCTACACCTCAGCCTTATTTTTATTTTATTTTATTTTACTTTTGAAACAGTCTCACTAAGTTAATAAGGGCCTTGCTAAGTTGCTGAGGCTGACTGCAAACCTGAAATCCTCCTGTCTCAGCCTCCCAAATACTGAGATTACAGGGGTGACCACCATGCTCAGTGGAATTAAATCTTTATCATTGTGTATGATGCTCTTCATCTCGAATAATGTTTATCATTTTGAAATGTATTTACCTGCTATTAATAACTACTTGACTTTTAATTATTCTGTGTCCTTGAGTTTTAAGAATGTTGCTTGTAAAGAATATTTAGCTAGATTTTGTTTCTTTCTATAATATAGTAATATCTATGTTTTAACTCATTATTTTAGTCTATTTACATTTATTGTCACTATTACTATTCAGGGAATTCAATCATCCATACTAGAGTTCTCCAAAAAATCAGAGTCAGTCTGATATATGAGAGAGACAGAGAGCAACATTTAAGTAATGGGTTCACGTGGTTGTAGGAGCTGGCAAGTCTGACGGCCTCAGGGTCAGACAGGCTGGCTGGAAACTCGGCCAAGCCTCTCTGTTTCAGTCTCCAACATAATTCCTTCTTTCTCAGAAAACTTGTCTTTTTTTCTTAAGGCCTTCTCACCTAATTGAGTAAGGCTCACCCACATTAGGGAAGGAAATCTGGCTATAAATCTGATTATATGTGTTAGTCACATCTGAAAAGTACCTTCCTAACATCTAGAGCTGTGTTTGACCAAAGGACTGGGCACAATAGTCCAGTCTAATTGATACATAAAAAAGTACCCATCGTGTTACTTTTCTTGTTCTCTTTTTTTCATTTCCCTTTCGCTTTTTCTTGTCTCTTTTGACCTTTTGTATGGATTGATTTAATCTTTATGTTTGATGCATGTTGAATCTTCTCATTCTATCCCCCATTTCTCCCATGTCCAAATTTCTGTCCCACATTTTCCATCTTCTTTTATCTCTGTGACACATTCTAGAAAATTTCTTTTCCTCTCCCTTCCAGTTCACCAGTTTTCACTTTGGCTTTGATCAAATTCATTAATTTCACTGATTCATTGAGTTTTTCATTTTGCCATTTATATATTTTTGTTTATAAAGTCCCACTTGGTCGTTTTTCCTGTCTTTCTGGATGTGTTTGTTATTGCTTCTCATTCAGATTTGTTGTTTATTCTCCTCTCTCTCTCTCTCTCCCCCCCCGTGTGTGTGTGTGTGTGTGTGTGTGTGTGTGTGTGTGTGTGTGTGTTTGTGTGTGTATGTTACTGGGGATTGAACCCAGGAGCATTGTACCTCTGAGCTACAACCCAAGCCCTGTTTGTTTCTTTGTTTGTTTGTTTATATTTTGAAACAGGGTCTTGCTAAGTTGAACCTGTGATCCTCCTATATCAGCCTCCCAAATACTGCGATTACAGGCATGCACCACCATGCCCAGCTCTCTTCTTAGAGAGTTTCTTCATATTCTGTGTCTGATAATTTGAATATCTGAACTGTGCAAAGAGGTCTAATTCTATTGTTTCTCTTTATCTCAATCACAATAACTCTTCACCTTTCATGTTTCATTAAATTTTTATCATGAGTTCATATTTTATGGAATTTAATCTGTGGATTCCTAGAGGCTAAAGAAAAAATGGTTAATTCAAGGAAAAGTATGTTGTTGCCTCTGTTGAAAGCCCAGGGGAACTTCCAATCGGAGACTCTTGGGCTCGCTGAGGAGGTTCTATCTCAGTCTGCTCGGCTCAGACTCGGTGGCCCTCTCCTGTCTGGACTTGGCCTTCGGGTCTCAACGCAGCACTGCCCTTGGGATAACACTGCTTTTGTGCTCACTCAGTGTGTAGCTTCCTGTTCTCTCACTGCTTCCTGCACCACACTCTCGGGCTCCGCTGAAGGATCTATGACAGGTTTGATCTATGGCATGGAGGTCTTGCTCACATTCCCATTCACCGCCATCCTGGGAGACTTTCAAGTTCTGTGATAAACTCAGCAATGCACTGAAAAGTGTTTGTTGTCATTTTTTTCAGGGATTTAGTTGTATTTAATGTGAGGTCCATCAGAGTATACATTCCTCTAAAATGCAAAGAATCTTTGAATCAAAGCATGAAGAATCATTTTCCTGGTCAAAAGATAAATCAATTTTTTTTCAAAAGAAAGAAAAAACTCTGCTGCAGTTTTACAATTACACATTCAAACTACAGCAGGCCCATAATAGAAGATTCAGTAGGGCCCAGAGGAGAGGAAGAAAGCATGAGTGTCAATACTGAAGACCTTCCTAGGAGCTTGCAGTCTTACGCTAGACACCACAGCCTATTGTCAGCATCACAGATGTAGTGTAAGCCCTCCCAAGCCCCAGGACCCACAGTTTCCATTTTAAAGAGCACTACAGGTGGCCACCCCTCCCCTGGCATTCAGTGGGAGTTTTCTGTCAGCAGCAGCCAGCAGTTTAACCTAGGATCACTCAGTGGCAAAGGTACTGCTTCTGCCCCAGGTATGCCTTAGTGAGAACCTGGCTGCCCGAGGTAACTACCTCTTCTCCTTTTTAGGATTCCCCAGAAAAAGAGGACCAAGCCATTGAGAAGAGTGAGGGGGAATTAGTTATCCTGTCACACCCTCTTCTACCAGCACTGGGCTGCCCTGGTAGCTTAAAAGAATCAGCTAGCAATCTGTGCCCACGAGGAACAGTGGTGAAACCCACCCACTGTTGACTGCACTCCGGCTCTCTGACTATTCCTTCTTTATTCCTTTATGCTCTCCTTAGCTGGATTTGCTTCTTTCTTCCACCACCTAAAGGCTTGTTCTATGAGAATTTATCTGTGGCACTCTTAATCTCCATTCTCTCCCCCTCAAATAACAAATCCATACCCACACAGCTGTCTCTGGACAAATGTGACAAATTCTATTACAGACCCATGTAAAGAAGATGCCACTGAACTACAGAGGAGAGAGAGCTCAAGTTTGCCTTACAAGATGATTCAGATCCTTCTCCAGAAAATAGTTGACAGAAGAACCTGAGAGAAGCATCACTCCAAGAGATACAGCTGAGCAGTACCACTAAAGAGACCACGGTTTGGAAGTGGTGGCACATGTCTGTAATCCCAGTACTTGGGAGGCTGAAACTGGAGGATCTCAAGTTCAAGGCCAGCCTCAGCAACTTAGTGAGATCCTGTTTCAAAACAAAAAATGAAAAGGGCTGGGGGTGTAGCTCAGAGGTAGAATGCCCCTGAGGTTCAATCCCCAGTATCACCAAAAAAAGAGGAGAGAGAGAAAGAGAGAGAGAGAGAGAGAGAGAGAGAGAGAGAGAGAGAGAGACTAAGACTCATTCCACAGGCTTGACGAGAGACCTACCTATGTGGGTAATTGTTTGGTGACTACATTTGATACTTAATGATTATTTTCTCATCTCATCTAATTTAGGAAAAACCTTTCTAAAGTCTCTCAGAAGTAGCGTCACTAAGATTATACATCTGGTCACTAGTCTTCAGGGACTTTTTTGCTGAGGAACCTAGACACAGTGAGCTGGCCCCTTCCTGCTGTATGAATTTTGTCCTTCTTTGGAATTGAAGTGTAATGAGCCATTTTCCATGTCAAAGGAAGAGTCAAGCTTTATCTCTTAAAAAGGAACTTGGCTGAAATTTTACAGTTACAATAACTTCCTCAGTGTTTTCATTACTGGGACATAATAGAGAAAATGAAAAGGGCAAGTAGATTCTCGGGTCATTAAAGTTAGCGCAGGAGCCCACCCAATGCCCATGAGATGCATGTAATTTCTTCCAGTAATATACACCTTGTCACGTTTTGTTCCCAAAGCTATTAGTGACTCTTCACTGTTATCAGTCTCCCACTTGCTGCAACAAAACTGAGTCTATCACAGCCCTGACATTTGCAACATCATTAGTTGCTGAAGACAAGGAACAAGAGGTTCAGAGTTTCAGGAAACTCTTATTGACAGGACAAATAGAAGAAAAGGGGACATTATTTACCATGAGGTCTGCTCATTAGCTTCCCATCCCTTTACTTCAAAGTCCATGTTTAGTGAATTGACTTCCTGTCAGAGCACCCTGGTTCACAGGTACTTGTAGCACTACACCCCACCTACATGCATGTGTATCGCAGAAGGCTGATGAATGGCCAAAAGGTTCTCCTGTCAAACCAACATACTGTGAAAGCCAGCATAGACCTGAGCTCTTCAGAAACACACAGCACATTTATTCATCCCAGAAAAGCTGCATCAGGTGTTCTTTGTATCATCAGTGAATCCTGGGCACACAGAGCTGAGCAAGGTGCAAATGCAGTAAGCTTTTGTGCAGGACATACCTTCCAGAAATCATTCCTGGAACACATTATCACATGCAAACTGTAATTTATCACATGGATGGTAAGGTGTAGTTCTTCTAGAAATCATTGTTTTTCTTATTTTTTCTCTTTTGTCTCCTAAGCGTGACATTTGTTGTTGAGTAGTGAGATAGTCATAAGACTAGAAGAGCTAAAAGCTTTTTTTCATGCATCATTTCAATTCTTTGGTACCCTCCTTTTACTACTGAAAGAGAAACAAGAATACCTTTGACTTCCTCCATACTGAGAAATGTGGCAGAGAAGCAGAGTATCATGATTTCAAAGAAGTTTTCAGATTCCTGGATTGTTGTGCCATAGAAACTTAAAACATACCACAATGTCGCCTGAGGATGGACAAAACTCTGAGAGCGATGCTGATGTGAATAAACCAGGCAAGGAAAAAATGCTGCAAGAAGATGTAGACAAAGATGCACATTTGAATGCTTATACCAGCCGGGTGCTGGGAATGACATAACATGACTGAAACCAATGCCATGTGTCTGACAGCACTTTTAATGTAATTAGTGGTATGAAAGTTTTTCATTATGAAGCAGCAATTCCTTGATTTAATTATTTGCACTGTATTAATTCCAAGTTTCCTTTGACACCTCTTCAATGAGGGTCTTGTTTGCTGTGTAGGACAGGCAGTTCCAGGATCCTAGCCAGGGATTCTATCTAGTGCAGGCAATTGATAACTGAATCTGTTTGAATGTTTTTAGCCCCAAATAAGAGAATGTCACCTTAAAAGTGATTTTAATACTAATAATATCTCTTAGCACACATAGGAATACATGGAAGTTGAGTAGCTGCAAGATTAATTAATGACCTGTTTAAAAATAAGATCAAGCCAGGCATCACACATGCCTGAAATCCCACTACTTGGGAGTCTGAGACAGGAGGATCACAGGTTTGAGGACAGCCTCAGCAAGTAGTGAGACTCTCAGCAACCTAGGAAAATCCTGCCTCAGACCAAAAAAATAAAAAAGGACTGGAGTTGTAGCTCACAACTCCTCCAATGTCAGGTAGGATGACCCTGGGTTCAATTCCCAGTACATAAATATAAATAAATGAATAAATAAATAAATAAATAAGATCAAAGTTGCATATCTTTTCCATTTTTCTGCTCTATCATCTCCACACTTCTCATCTCATGGTCTCAGAGTAACTACTATACAGTTCTGGACATCATATCCTCACAGAACTCCACCCTAAGCAGGAAGGGTTGTTTATTTCTTTGCATTTATGTTTATCTAAGAACAAAAGGAAGACTCTCAGAAGATACATCTTCTGTTCCTATTGACCAAGATTAAGTCACATAGACACACTCTTTCTGCAAGGGAAGCTAGAAACCAACCTAGCACTTATTAGAAGATAAGTGCTAGTATCAAGGGCAAGGTATGGGACAGACAACCATATTATTCTTTCAGCATATTGCTTTTTCTCTTTTTTTTCTCTAAAAATAAAAAAAAACACCCACTAAAATAAAGTTAAAAGTCTTCTTCCTGGACTGGTTTGTATATTCTCAGCCAGCTTCTCTTTTGGTTCTCTTTTTCCTCTTTATATGTTTGTTTCACCTCCTGATCATTCCTATCTTTTACATTTTTAATTGCTGCTGGTGGTGGGTGTAAACTATCCAACTTCCAGGGAGCAGAAACAGCCCTAGACTTGGCAAAGGAAGTTCTGGGTTCAAGAATCTGCCCTGCCCTTCATTACTATGCAATCATAGGCAAGACTCTTAGACTCTGAGCCCCATCTGCACAACAGAAATAATAATCCCTACCCTGCCTATTTCTGGAAGCCATCACGCAGGCCAAATGAGGTAAGATGTGTGAACCTGTTTTGCAAGCTGTCAGGCACTGCGCGTATGAAATGCGCCACCTCAACACCCTGGGACCCTTGTTTGTACTCATAAACACCTACACCTTGCATTGCCTTGTCTCATCCACTACACTGAGGTCATTTGGAAAAGAAAAGTCCTTTGCGTGAATCAGAGATTTCCAAATATTGGCAGCAAGGAAGCCAATGTGTTCACAAGTAAGGAGCATACAAGCAGCTGTGCTTCAGAATAAAAAATTAGAGACACTCTGCTCTTGGCTACATTGCCCCAGACAGGTCTTTACAGCTAATTGGTTGAATAGAAGCTGGTACAGTGGACTGTGCTGCCCACTTAGAAAAGAGGCTACAGATGGTCAATTACTTGGACCCAGACACCTTCTCCTCCACCCAACTTTTCTCCGTGGTCCAAGTAATTCACGTAAGATACTTAGCTCTGTACCTGAAGTCCAGATAAGATGTGTGAAACCCTTTTATAAGCTGCCAGGCACTGTGCATGTAAAATGAGCTGCCATGTACATCCTAGGATCCTTGGGCCTCAAAACTGGGCCTCATAACCTGGTCTCCTTCATGAATTCTATTAAGAACTCAGGATGGCCCCTTTCCTTTAAGCACTTATCTATAATACTCTTGAAGTAGGTTATGTACTCAGTATAGAATATACTAGAAAGCCTGAGGCATGAGGCTCTGCTCTCTGCACCCCAGTGTGTGTGTGGAAGGGGAGAGATTATATAAGAATACTATTCAAACCTAGATCAAGGCCTAGCACAACAAATTCTAAGAAGCCTCCAAAGTGATCAGACTTCAAATTCAAATTTGAAAGCAAAAAAAAAAACAAAAAGAATCCAGGCAGGAACAACAAAAAAGAGTTAAAATGGCCTTGAACCTCTTACAGAGATGCTGAAAGAAAGAGCATAAGCCAAGGATCAAGGTAGTGAAGCAGAACCACCCTGGAGGAAAAATACATGCATAGAAAACAGGCAGATCACTGGGCGTGGTGGTGCACAGTTGTAATCCCAGCATTTGGAAGGCTGAGACCAGAGGATCTAGGTTCAAGGCCAGCCTCAGCTACCTAGTGAGGCACTCCACAACTTAGTGAGACCTTGTTTCAAAATAAAGAATAAAAAATAAGGCTGGGGGTATAGCTCAGAGGTAGGATGCCCCTGAGTTCAATCTCCAGTACCGCAAAAAAAAGGAAACAGACAGATGGGGATGGGGATGGGTGAGGGTGTAAGCTCTCGTTTTCACACACCCACTTTGGCAAGAAAGGGAATTTCTCCCTTTCTTTCCCCTCAATTCCTTCAGAATCACACTTTTCCTTTCTTCAGTCCTCCCTATCCACCAAAAAATGCTCTCAGGGAAAGACCTAATGTAGGTGACTTATGGTTTGGCAGAATTGAAAGCAGACTAATGCTTCATTTGGAACCATGGCTCAATTATAAAGAGAAAGACATTGCTTCCCATCAAAGGAGTTCCATGAAGACAAAGTGACATCACATCCTTCAGCAGATTGAAAGCCACTGGGACTAACGTATATCTGAATTGCAGCCCAAGTTATATACCTCATTTGTTATGTGGACAAGTCCTCTAACCCTCTGCACTTCAGTATCCTCGTCTCTAGTGAGGAAGCCCTATCTGTCATACATGCATCACAGAGCTGCTGTAAAGCTCATCAAGCAACCCACAGGATGATACAGCACCCTGGGGAGAAGGATGCTCACCCAACTCCTGCAGTTTCTCCAAGGACATTCGCATCAATAGGCTGATGGCTCAGAGTTAGATGACTTTCAGGACATTCTCTGCTGCCTTAACCATGCTACCTCTTAGCAGTTCCCAAATACCAGGGATTCTGGGCTGGGGTGATCCAATCAAGGCTCTGGCAGTCTTGCCCTTCTATCTGGAGCACTTCAGGAGAGGGCTACATGCATGACCATCAAAGTCCATCCAACACTCGCATGCATCCTCTCACGGGCTGAGTGTAGGAGTCACTGGCAAAGCAGACAGGGGCCCCGGGTTTGAATCTTACCTACTTTCTAGTCTCAGTTCTAGCCTTACCTACCATTGGGAATGTGGCTGCTTCTTCTGTAAACTGGAAATGATACTACCTGCCCTGTCTACTTCCCAAACCTAAGATACATCGTGCAAAAATACACTATTATTGTTGTTTGTGATCCCGAGAGAAGACCCTGCTGACACTTCTGAAGACTATTGGAAGTCTGAGAGGTCCTTTGAGGTCTGTCTCAAATTCTGTGTCCTTGAAGAAAGACAGTTTCCCCAGTCTCCTAGACAGAATCACTCTCCACCTAGCGCATCTCCAAGCTCTTCATTAGTTCCTCCGATGCACATCACTTCATACTCTAATTGTATAAATGCTTGTCCCCCACTGAGGTCCTTGAAGCCCAGGAGACCTACATTTTCACCCCAGGGTGGAGCAGTGGACCTTGCACAATATTTTTGCACAGGAAACATTTGGATGAATGAAAGAGTTCTCAGACAGTGAATTTATTCTGGACTTTTTTGCCTATAGGCAGCCCATCTTTGACTTGGAGATAGGACACTTTTTAGAAATTCTGTAAAGGCTGGATCCAGAATGCCAGAAGGTAAATACAAGATTATTATGATAAGGTGGAGATATCAAATGCAATTTGGGCCATTTTATCTTCAGTCTTTCCCTGTCCTCGGGGCTCTAAGGCAAAGGTGTTTTAATTCTTTCTTTTTTTTCAGTCTTAAAAACTATATCCTGAAGACATTTCTAATTGAAGCAGTAGAATTAGAAATCAGGCCACATGATCATATTGATGTCTACAGCAGAAGATCTGCCAATAAGTTACTCAATAGCACTACACTGCTGCTGGCTCGGGGCCCCATTAAATACACAATATCCTACCCCCAGATGCCAAGAGGCATAAACCAGATACTTTCACTGTAAAGCAGAGGAATGTGAAGCAGCTAAACCAAAAATTTTGCTAAAGTTTTTTTTTTTTTTTTTTTTTTACTCCTCCTTCAGTGTGATTTCAAGAAGAAATGCAATCCAGCAGTTAAAAAGGGAACAATTTTAAGGTTTTTGGTTCCAAAGCATGAAACATGCAAAAATGTAGTCTGAAGGATGTCGAGCCAGGCTGGCAATCAGATTTGCCAGCCATTTCTGGGCACTTTCTAGAGGGAAGTATTACTAAGATTCAGCTGAAATAGGCAACGTCCCAATAATATTAATATAGCTTGCTCCATTGCTTGTCCTAGGAAGAACATCTTGGAATGGTTTGTAATCATATTGCACAATGTTGTGTCTGAAGACTTGGTTTATTAAGGAGGAGATGGTCACCGATGTGTCTCTCCATATGATAAAACACTTTTTGCTAAAAGCATCCAGGGCAAAAGGAATATTACAAATGATTCTAAATGCTTAGAGAGTTATAACAAATAGGTTGAAGCCAGGTGTGGAGGTGCACACTTGTAATCCCAGTACTTAGGAGGCTGAGACAGGAGGATCAAAGGTTTGCAGCCACCCTCAGCAAATTAGTGAGGCCATCTACAACTTAGTGAGACCCTATTTCCAAATAAAAGAATAAAATAGAGTGGTGGTGTAGAGGTAAAATGCCCCTGGGTTCCATCCCCAGTAACACACACACACACACACACACACACAC
>PVLC010036588.1:0-16020 GCA_004027655.1 Graphiurus murinus
AGAGCACCCCTGCAGCACAGGGACTACTAGCAAACACTCCTGCATCTAACCACCTCCTGCAAACCCAGCGACCAAATGTGGAGTAAATGGCTACAGAACTCCACAACCTAATCCAGCGGCCTATCTCCACATGTTCAACAGAGACACAAATACCGGGACATTCAGCTTGAACCTACGGCGACCCTGCAGCTTGCCTCTCCCTCCAGAGCCAGAGCAGCGCTCAATTGTAAGTCAACAGCGTGGCTGCAGGTTGCTCTGTGGCTCACCCCTGTAGTGGCTGGATAGGAGCAGAAGCTTGGGAGGGGCCCAGAGCAAACAGGGTGCAGAGGCGTTTCAGGGCCCCCAGAGAGTGCCCTGTGATGGACATCTGCCACCTGCATAGGCGGAGAGAGAGTTGCAGACAGAGCCAGGGGAAAGCCCAGAGCCCTTGGTTAACACTAGGTCCAGACCCAGGGGCACCTGCCACCTACAAAGATGAGCGGCACAGGAAGAGGCCCTGTGGAGAGTCAGAGACTCAAGCTTACAGCAGGAAAGGCACCAGTGGTACTCGGTGCCTGCACTGACAGAGAGAGACATCAGGTCAGGGTCCTAACCTCTGCAGGTGACCCACGAGGGAAGCCACAAAATGTCATCATCCCTATAGGTTACTGAGCAAATAAGAACACTTGGAACATCCTTGAAAATCTACTATAGTGAATAGACTTTAAACAGCTGAAAATATCCACATAGATCCAAAAGGACTGCAGAGGCCAAGTCGGCTCTGTACTTGTATACTTGCAGGGGTGGTTTTTTTCTTCTTTTTTCTCTTAGTCTTTTTTGTTGTATATTGCTTTGTTTTATTTTTTGTTTGTTTGGTTGGATAGTTGGTCATTTTGTTAATTTTTTTTGTCTGCTCTCTTCCTCATCCCTTTTACAAGATTCCCCCCTCTATCCTATCTATATTTTTCCCTTCAACACTCTTTTTTCTTCTTTCTCTTCATCTTACATTAAGTCCATCTCATATCACTACACCTAATACTATACATTGAATACTAGAATCCCCCCACATATTCACCATCTCTAATCTCTACCATATATTACCTTACCACACTCAAAATTTCATCCTACTTGATCATGTCATCAACCTTATATCCATTACTGTGGTTTCTCCCCCCTCACTCAACCTTCACCATTGAGCACAACACAACCTGCCCTTGTATATACCAGCTGACCCCTTTAAGTCCCTAGTGCTGAGATTGGACCAGAGAGGTGAACTGCCAGAAAGGACTGCCAGACACCAAGGATAAACTTACCTCAGCTGATAGAAGAAATAGGTCAACACCTCTCACATCGAAGTTTAAAAACACAAAGGGCACAAACTGTTCTGCTCAGGCCTCTGAGCCAAATCCCCAAAACAGAAGTGACAAATAGGAACCTGGACTTCAACACTTGAAACCAAACAATGTCAACATTGTAGTGGGCAGAAGGAGCCCCAAAGTAACCACAGCTCAGTACAAGATACTATTCAAAGAGAGAAAATAGAAATAAGGTACCTATAGATTGAGAGAAAGCTAACAAAAGCAGCAAAGATATAAACTTAAGAAACCAGAAATCATAGGAAGGAAAAATAGCAAAGAAACAATGAGCTTCCACAACCCCACAATAACAGAACTCACCAACAAAGAATTGCAGAGATCACCAGAAGAAAAATTCAGATATTTAATAGTAGACAAGATACAGGATTTCTCAAAAGAATTCAGAGAGAGCTTGAAAGAAATAAAGAAATAAAGGAACAAATGAACAAAGAATCTGACACTCTCAACAGGAATCAAAAAGAAGCCTTGAAAGAAGAAAAGGATGTGGAAGATGCAATAATTAAAGTGAAGGCATCAATACAAACTATAAACAGTAGACTAGACCACATGAAAAATAGAATCTCACTCCTAGAAGAAATGAACACATACTATATAATTTAGAAAATTCTAGCCGGGCGTGGTGGTGCACGCTTGTAACCCCAGCATTCGGGAGGCTGAGACCAGAGGATCCGGGTTCGCGGCCAGCCTCAGCTACCTAGTGAGGCACTCCACAACTTAGTGAGACTCGGTTTCAAAAATAAAGAATAAAAAATAGGGCTGGGGGTATAGCTCGGAGGTAGAATGCCCCTGAGTTCAATCCCCAGTACCGCAAAAAAAAAAAAAAAGAAAGAAAATTCTAAATACTACTACTAATAGTACTATATGATACTACTACTACTATTACTAATACTACTATATATAATACTAATACTACTATATAATTTAGAAAATTCTAAATAATACTACTAATACTAATACTCAATAATTTAGAATTATTTAGAAAATAATTTGACAGCACGAATTGTACATTGATGAGATCTGGGCCAATTTTAAAAGAGTTAACCTAAGAATAATAGGCATAGAAGAAGGATTGAAGTTGAAACCAATGGAATCAACCATCTTTTCAAAGAAGTAATATCAGAAAATTTTCCAAACATAGAGAAGTTGACACACAGGTACAGGAAACATAGAAACCCCTTTAGACAAGACCAGAGAAAAGGTATACCAAATCACATAGTAATCAAATTGACTAATGTAGAGGCCAAGGAGAGAATCTTAAAGGCAACAAAAGTAAAAGACCAAGTGACATTTAGAGGCAAACCAATTAGAATCACTTCAAACCTCACAAACCAAGTAATAAAAGCCAGGAGGGCCTGGAGCAACATATTTCAAACTCTGAAATAAGACAACTTGCAACCAAGATTCTTCTACCCAGAAAAATGATTTCTCAAAATTGATGGGGAAATAAAAACTTTCCATGACAAACAGAAGCCGAAAGAATTTGTGTCTTCCAAACTAGCTCTAGGGAAAATACTCAAAGAGATTAACTACAAAGAAGAACTAACAAATAAATGTCAGAACCAGAGAAACAACAATTTCCAGCAAGCAAACAACTAAGCAAAGAAGAACAAACACTACCTCAAACACAAGTTAAAACTCAAAATGTTAGGAATTAAAAATCATCTATCAGCCGGGCGTGGTGGTGCACACTTGTAATCCCAGTACTTGAGGGGCTGAGATAGGAGAATCGCAGGTTGGCGGCCAGCCTCAGCTACTTAGTGAGGCCTTCCACAACTTAGTGAGATCTTGTTTCAAAATAAAGAATAAAAAATAGGGCTGGGGGTTTAGCTCGGAGATAGAATGCCTCTGGGTTCAACCCCCAGTACCGCAATAAATAAATAAATAAATAAATAAATAAATAAATAAATAAATAAATAATCTATCAATAATCACACTGAATATAAATGGCCTCAATTCCCCAATAAAAAGACACAAGGCAGTAAAATGGATTAAAACTCAGAATCCATCTACATGCTGCCTGTAGAAACAAACCTTATAAGCAAAGATTCTCACAAACTAAAGGTGAAGGGCTAGATCAAGGTAATCTACGCCAGTGGAACTCAAAGATGAGCAGGAGTAGCAACTATGATATCAGACAAATTAGGCTTCAAGCCTAAGCTTATCAGAAGAGACCAAAGCAGGTCATTTCCTACTGGTAAAAGGAATAATTCAGCAAGAGGAAATAACAGCAGTCAACATATATGCTCCAAATACAGGTACAGCCACTTTCATAAAACAAATTCTTTGTGATATAAGTCATATGTAGATCCCAATACACTAATACAACTTCAACACTCTTCTCACATCACTAGACCGATCTTCTAAACAAAAGGTCAGTAAAGATGCCTCAGACCTAAAGAACACCTTAAATCAAATGGACCTATTAGACACATACAGAATATCACCCAACTACAGTCAAATTCACATTTTTCTCAGCTGCCCACAGAACCTTCCCCAAAATAGACTACATCCTGGGCCACAAAGGAAGCACTAGCAAATTTTTAAAAAGTGACATAATCCCCTACATCTTTTCAGACCACAATGGAATGAAACTAGAAATCAACAAAGAACCAGAGTAACCACAGACATACTGAACACCACACTACTGACTGACAAATTGACATAGAATAAGTAAGGGGAGAAATTTAAAAATTCCTAGAAACAAATGAAAAAGAGACACAATGTATCAAAACCTCTGGGACACCCCAAAGGCAGTACTAAGAGGAAAATTCATATCACTGAGTGCCCACATAAGAAGAACAGAAAATCACCAAATAAATAACCTAATGACACAGTACAAAGCCCTTGAAAAACAGGAACAGTCTAACCCCAAAGTCAGTAGAAGACAGGAAATTATTAAGATCAGAGCAGAAATTAATGAAGTAGAGAATTTTTTAAAATACAGAAAAACAACAAAACCAAAAGCTGGTTTCTTGAAAAAATAAACAAGATAGATAAACCACTAGCCAACCTAGCCAAAAGAAAGAGATAATCAATCCAAATTGCCAAAATAAGAGATTAAAAATGTGATATTACCATTGACAGTGTAGAAATCAGAGGATCATCAGAAACAACTTTGAAACACTATACTCCAACAAAATGGAAAATCTAGAAGAAATTGACAAATTTTTAGACACATACAACCATCCTACATTGAATCAAGAAGATATAGAAAACTTAAGCTGACCAATAGCAATCAAAGAGATAGAAATACCAATAAAGAGTTTACCATCAAACAAAAGCCCAGGACTAGATGGTTTTCCAAGTGAATTTTATAAAACCTTTACAGAAGAGCTAATCTCAATACTCCTCAATCTATTCCACAAAATGGCAAGAAACAAGACTCTCCCAAATACATTCTATGAAACAAACATCACATTAATACCAAAGTAAAAAAAAAAAAAAGACAGCTCAAGAAAAGAAAACTGTAGGCTTATTTCTTCCAGAACTTAGATGCAAAACTGCTAAAGAAAATTAAACACCATTACCAAGTCAGGTTCATCCCAGGGATGCAAAGCTGGTTCAACATACAAAAAACAATCCATATAATTCACCACATAAACAGAACCAAAGACAAAAAAATCACATGATTATCTCAATAGACACTGAAAAGGCATTTGATAAAAATCCAACACCCATTCATGCTAAAAGCACTGCAGAGAATCGGAATAGAAGGAACATACCTCAACATCACAAAGGCAATATATACAATAGGTCCACAGCCAACATCATATTAAATAGAGAAAAACTGCAAGAGTTCCCACTGAAAACAGGAACAAGATAAGGATGTCCATTATCACCACTTCTGTTTAATACAGTACTTGAGACTCTAGCCAGACCAATAAGGCAAGAGAAGGAAATCAAAGGGGTAAAAATAGGGAAAGAAGAACTAAAAATATCCCTATTTGCAGATGACATGATATTATACTTAGAAGACCCAACAAACTCAACCAAAAAACTTATAGAACTGATTAACAAATTCAGCAAAGTGTCTGGATACAAAATCAATCCTAAAAAATCAGAAGCTTTTCTGTATGCCAACCATAAATCCACTGAAAAGAAATCCAGAAAACAATTCCACTCACAATAACACCCCAGAAAATAAAATACTTAGGGATAAACCTAACCAAGGAGATAAAAAACCTCTACAAGGAAAACTATAAAAAAAAAATAGAGGAAGTCCTTAGAAGATGGAAAGATCTTCCATGCTCTTGGATAGGCAGAATAAATATCATCAAAATGGCCATTCCCCCAAAAGTGATCTACAGATTCAATGTGATACCCATTAAATTACCAACGTCACTACTCACAGACATAGAAAAATCCATCCTTAAATTCATTTGGAACAACAAAAAACCCAGAATGGCCAAAGTAGTTCTCAGCAACAAGAACCATGCAGGAGGCATCACAATACCTGACTTCAAACTATACTACAAAGCCACAGTAATAAAAACAGCATGGTATTGGCACAAAAACAGACACATAGACCAATGGAGCAGAATAGAAGACTCAGAAACAAACACACACACGTATAGCAAATTGATTTTTTTTTTTCGGTACCGGGGATTGAACTCAGGGATATTCTACCTCCAAGCTACACCCCCAGCCTATTTTTTATTCTTTATTTTGAAGCAGGTTCTCACTAAGTTGTGGAGTGCCTCACTAGGTAGCTGAGGCTGGCCACGAACCTGGATCCTCCAGTCTCAGTCTCCCAAATGCTGGGATTACAAGCGTGTGCCACCATGCCTGGCTTATAGCCAATTGATTTTTGACAAAGGAGCCAAAAACATACACTGGAAAAAAGATAGCTTCTTCAACAAATGGTGTTGGCAAAATTTGTTAAACATATTTAGAAAAATGGAAATACACCCCACTTTCTCACCCTGCACAAGAGTCAATTCAAGATGGATCAAATATCTGGAAGTCAGGCCAGAGACCTTGCAGCTTCCTGAAGAGGGCATAGGCCCAACACTTCAACACATAGGCACAGGTAAAAACTTTCTCAACAAGATCCCAAAGGCACAAGCAACTCAAAGGAAGATCAACACATAGGATTGCATTAAATGGAAGAGCTTCTGTGCAGCAAAGGAAACTATCCAGAACCTCAACAGGGAGCTGACAGAATGGAAGAAAAATTTTGCCAACTACTCCTCTAATAGAGGACTAATTTTTAAAATACACAGAGAACTCAAGAAACTCACCATTAAGAAAACAGATAGCCCAATAAAAAAATGGGCAAGTGATCTAAATAGACATTTCACAAAAGAAGAAATACAAATGGCCAATAAATATATGAGGAAATGTTCAACATCATTAGCAATCAGAGAGATGCAAATCAAAACTACCCTGAGATTTCAATTATCAAAGTTTTCTCCTTCTTTATCTAGAGTCCCTCTTAAGACCCAATTAGAATGACAATCACCAAAAACACAAACAACAGCAAATGTTGGCAAGGGTGTGCAGAAGTGGGAACCCTTATACATTGTTGGTGGGATTGCAGATTAGTGCAACCACTTTGAAAAACAGTATGGAGGATCTTCAAAAGAATGCAAATGAACCTACTATATGATCCAGCAATACCACTTCTGGGTATCTACCCAAAAGAATGGAAACCAAACTTTCAGACTGATGCATGTGTGTGTATGTTTATAGCCACACAATTCAAAATTGCCAAATTTTGGAATCCGCCAAGATGTCCATCAACAGGTGAATGGATTACAAAACTATGAGATATGTACACAATGGAATTTTACTCAGCTACAAAGAAAAATAGAATCATGTCATTTGCAGGGAAATGGATGGAACTGGAAAACATTATGTTAAGTGAGATTAGTCAGTCACAAAAAGTAAAAAAATCGAATGTTCTCCCTGATATGTGGAAGCTAGGGAGAACGTGGGTCTTAAGAGGGACTCTAGATGAAGAAGGAGAAACCTTTGATAAGTAAAGAAGGTGATCTAACTGAAGGTGATGGTAAGGGGGATAGGGAAACACCCTAATGCACATGATGTATATTCACAAACATATCAAAGTCAATCACCAAACTGAACATGAGTAAGAGGGAGTGGGGCGGGAATTGGGGAAGGGTTGAATGACAGTTCTGTGCATGTATGCCTCCACCAGCATGTACCTAATAAAGATGTATGATTGCAATGCGCCAATAAAAAATATTTTTAAAGAAACTTTAATATTTTGATTCTCTAGGCTTTTCCGGCCCTAATAATTCTCACTCTGCCACTGACTTGCTGTGTGACTTTGAGCAAGTCACTTAACATCTCAGTGCTTTTGTTTCCTCATTCAAGGAGATGATAACAATTCCTGCATTTGAGGTTATTGCAAAAATCAAATAAGTTCATGCACACAAAATACTGAAAGCAATTCCTAGCATGCAGAGTAAACATAGAATTACAGTGAACAAATATTGTTAAAATATATATACACACATATCACACACACCATTCTGTTTACACAAGCAGAGTCAGTACTGTGCCAGTATCAATCAATCTCTTGACTCAGCCATAAATCCACTCGTGTGTATGTGTGTGAGGGAGGGGGGTTACTGGGGATTCAAGTCAGGTGAATTCTACTTCCATGCTCCCTATTTGTTTGGAAACAAGGTCTTGCTAGGTTGCTGAAAGTCTCCCTAAGTTTCTGAGGCTCTCAAATCCGAGATCCTTGGCATTAGAGATGTATGCCCCCAAGCGTTGCTAAATCCACTCAGTCCTGTTGGGTGACCTTGTAGCCACACCCTGTGAAAGGCTCACTGCCAGATGGCACAATTTCAGGCATTGTCAGTAGAGGGTGCTGGAGGGCCACCTCAAGGCCCAGCCAGGGAAAGTGCTTGTCTTCCTGGTCTAGCACTTCTTCCTGCTCCTATGGCCTGGTGGTCAAGGGCCTGCACAACACTGATGGTGCCTACCCTCAGGAAATTTTGTCAGCCCCCAGTGGGCAGCTTGCTGCTCACCAGGCCCTGCATGCTGACTGTAGACAAGCTCTAGCTATGATACTCAGGCAACTTCTCTATCATCCGTGGCCCACAACCACAGGGTCCTCCAGTTCTGGGTCCCAGCCTTGGTGGGTGCAGGGAGTCTTCCCATCATGTTCCTTGCCTGGGTACCACCCTCAGCCCTTCAGCTTCCTCAGTACTGGCTGCTCAGTACGGTTGCCACTCCTGTATTCTTTAGAATATATTTGTGTCTTTAGTAATTAACCTTCTTTTACTAGTTCACATTTCTTCCTATTAAATTTCCCTGTTCCAACTCCTGTGATTTCCACCTCTAACTGGATCCTAACTCAGATTATATATGTAGTTCCGGTGCTTTTTTTTTTTTTTTTTTTTTTCTGTATTGGGAATAGAACCCAGGGCCATTCTACCTTTCAGCTACACCCCAAGCCTTTTTTTATTTTTTGTTTTGAAACAGGATCTCACTAGGTTGCTGGTAGTCTCACTGTTTTGTTGAAGCTCTCCTTGAACCTGCTGTCCTCTCATCTCACCTTCCCAAGTACTGGGATTACAGGCATGTTCCCCCAGCCCCCATGCCCAACAAGGCCATTCTTTTGAGTCATGCCTACTATTTTCTTGTACTTTCCAATTTGGGGCTATTATACACCATGCAGTGATAGACATGGTTTTTGTTTTGTTTGTTTCATTTTACTGTTTCTGAAGGAAAAATTTCTAGAAGACTGAACTGCTCTGTTTAGAGCTGTGCAATTAAATCCACAAGAGACATTGTGAAATTGTTCTCCCTAACAGGCTGCATCAATGTCTATTTCCCGCAAAGCAGATGGGTGTGCCCATGTCACCCGTGCTGTCTGTTCTCTTCCTTTAATGCTTACTGATCTTGGAGTAGTCCCCAGTGGGTTAGGTTTGTTATATGCAATTACTAATGTGACTGAGCATTAATACTTTAATCATCCATTTTTATTTCTTCTGTGAAACTCATGCTTGACCCTTTATTCATTTTTCAGATGGACAGTTCTTGTCACTTTTTTTCATTCAGTAGAAACTCTTAGTTGATTCATTCCTAAAAGTATGCTTCATTTTATAGGTTTTATTAGGGTCCTTCATCTTTAGTTACTTATGTAACACATATTTACCCCTGTTAGCTTCCCTGTTGTCATAAATATATGTAACACCAAATTTCCCACTTTTTAGCATGCAGTCCAACAGCATTAAGTACATTAGCATTGCTGCAGATCCACCACTGCCATCATCTCCAGCACTTTGTCATTTTTCCAGACTTTGTTGCACCTCTTTTGAAGTTTTCTTTGCAGTAGTGGAAATGGGACCCAGGGCCCCACACATGCTAGGCAAGCGCCCTATTGTTGAGCTGCGGCCCCAGCCCCTTTTGTAAGACTTATTTTATTTTGAGATAGGGTCTCGATAACTTATCCAAGCTGGCCTTGAACATTCCATCCTCCTGTCAGCCTCCTGAGTAGCTGGGATTACAAGCATGTACCACCACACCAAGCTTGTTGTGGGATAACAAGGTCCCACTTGTGGGTCCTTGGCCTCCGTGATAAAAAGAATTTTAACATGTGCCAGTCAGGAACAAAAGGCAGGTATTTATTTAGGAAAACAGGAACAAAAGGCAGGTATTTATTTAGGAAAACGAGAGACTCGGGGAAAACAGGTAAATGGAGATCTTCCTGGCCACGCGGGCAAAGAGGCGGAAGAGAGGAAGGGAGCCTTTTTAAAACTTTTAAGAGGGGCGGGCACAGAAGCAGTCTGGACCTCCTCCTTTCTCAGGTATTGGCGGTTGATAGGTAGGCGTTCCAAGTTGGATCCTCCTCCTTTCTCAGGTTTCGAAGATGGGAGGTCGATGAAGTCTGGCTCTCATCGGAAAGGATTTCCGGTGGGGGCAAGGTCTATGAACTCTCCAGATTTTAAAGCTATATTTTTCCTTTCCTTCCCAATGTCTCCATCCTGCCTAAATTTTTATTCCTTTCTATTCTACCTCATCAAGCTCATTGCATGTACTTTAATGCATGCTTCATGCATTGGTTTACACAGAAGTTTTATATTTTATGCAGTCAAGTGTATCAACCTTTTCCTTTATGACTTTTGATGTTTATGTCTTGCTTAGGGAACCTTTCTCTGGTTCCTTATTTTCTATATTTTAATACTTTTCTGGTTTTAACATGTATGTCTTTAAACCACTTGGAATTTTTGTATATGCATGCATGGGCTGAGGTAGTCATCTAACTTTACTTTTGTGCAGGTAGAAAGTCAATTGTCAGCCGGGTGTGGTGGCGCACACTTGTAATCCCAGCATTTGGGAGGCTGAGACCGGAGGATTCGTGTTCCCGGCCAGCCTCAGCTACCTAGTGAGGCACTCTGCAACTTAGTGAGACCCTGCTTCAAAATAAGGAATAAAAATTAGGGCTGGGGTATAGCTTGGAGGTAGAATGCCCCTGAGTTTAAACCCCAGTACTGCAAAAAAAGAAAAGAAAAGAAAGTCAATTGTCCTAATGATGTAGGACAGAAGGAATAAAATTTAGGCAGAAAGGAGACATTGGGGGGGAAGGGAAAGATAGTTTTAAAATCTGAAGAATTCTAGCTGACCCCACCCTATAGGGTGTGCTCAATCTTAGAAAAGTCTAAGTGGGCCACACCTTGGGACACTCAGGGCAAAGGTCAGACCCATCTTGAAACACCCATCTTAACCTGAGGAAGAGGAGGGCCCACTTTGGACCGCCTACCTGTCGCCCACCAATACCTGGAAGAAGGAGGAGGTCCAGACTTCTTCTGCGCCCACCTCTCGAAAGCCTATAAAAGACGGACTTAGACCACGCCTCGGCCTCTTGGGACCTGGGAAGCGCATCAGGACAGGAAGATGCCAGCTCACATGTATTTCTCCCCCTTTCCTTATTTTTTTCCTAAATAAATTCCTACTTTTTTGTTCCCAAATGGCACGTGTTAAAATTCTTTTTTTCATGGAAGCCAAGGACCCACGTGTGGGACCGGGTTATCCCACAACACTAACACTTTTTTAATAAATCCATCCTTGCTGGGCATGGTGATGCACACCTGCAATCCCAGTACTTGGGAGGCTGAGATAGAAGGATTGCATCTTCGAAGCCAACCTCAGCAACTTAGCAAGACTCTGTTTCCAACTAAAAAATAAAACAGGTCTGGGGGTATAGCCTAGAGGTAAAAGGCCCCAGTACCAGAAAAAAAAAATCCATACTTTTCCCTATGAATCTTCTGAATTATTTAACCGAGTGCTTATATTTTCAATAAAGAAAATGGGAATTTTAAGTCTGTTTACATCAGGGATGGTGGTGTCATGGGAAAACATAATTATTCTGTAAGGTTTTTGGCTTATGTGGCAGAAAAGAATTTCAGCACATGCCAGTCAGAGAAAAACACAGGTTTTATTTAGGAAAGTGAGGGACTCAAGGGAGAAGGCATCTCAAGAAGGAGGTGATCGTCTGTGCAAGAGAGTCTTTGCAGGCGTTTCAGTTCTTTTATAGAACCCCCATGAGGTGGGTGAGGTCACACAGTAGAGGTCTGGACTTCCTCTGGTTGGAGACTACTTGGTGTCTGACCTTTGTCCTCATGGATCCTTTGTTTACTAAGCATCTCAGGAATCTCAGGTGGGGAGAGGGGCCAATGAGATTAAGGGTGTGGGCTCATTGAGGCTTCTGCCTAAAACAAGAAATACCCTATAAAGTGGAATTAGAGATTATGAGCTTTCCAGATTTTAAAAACTATATTTTCCCTTACCTCCCCAATTCATCTCCTTTCTGCCTAATTTTCTTTTTCTATTCTACCTCAGTGGCACAGGCCTGTAATCCCAACTGAGGCAGGACTGTGACTTTGAGGCCAGCATGGGCAATTTAGTGAGACCCTGTCATAAAATAAAGATTAAAAAGGCTGGAGGTGTAGCTTAGTGATTGAGCACCCCCAGCTTCAATCCCTAATACCACAAAATTAAATTAAATTAAATAATGTTTACAATAAAGTGACACACACACACACACACACACGCACATGAAACAAAAGTATGAATATTAGTAGGAAAAGAAGTTGCTGTAAAGAGGTGGGGTTCCCATTTCTTGCGGGTGTTGGGTGTCGTAATTCTCAGATAGTCCTGCTGCTGGGTGTGTTTGGGTGAATCCCAGTTCAGAAACTCAGGATCTGCAGGGTCCTTGGCTAACATGATGGAAAAGAATTTCAGCATGTGCCAGTCAGAGACATGGACAGAGGTTTATTTGGGAAAAGGGGGGAAAGGAAGAAATACACATTCAAGAGAGAATGCAGGCCATCTCAAGATGAGGAAGGGCATATTGGGGAATTCAGGGCTATCTTCTTATACGGGACTTTGGTGAGGGGTGGGCTAGAGGAGGTGAGTGAGGGTGATCTCAGTCCGGTAGTCTCCTAGGCGGTTTACGGTGGTCGAATCGGCTCTAGGGTGGATGATCTCAGTCCAGTAGTCCTGAGGTGCTTCCTGGTGGTCTGGTCAATCTTAGGGTCCTTAGGTTGATTGGAATCCTCATTAGCTGATTGACAGATAAGCTGGAAACTGTCCTAAATTATCATTATCAAGGTATAGAGCAGGAATTTCCCAGGAATTTGGGAGAGTCATTTCTGGGAAAGAGAACCGGTTTGTGGAGTAGAGGCTGAAGCGCTTCAGTTCCAGGTTTTTTATATTAAAGTTATATTTTACTTTTCCTTCCCATTTGTCTCCTTTCTACCTACTTATTTCTTCTGTCCTACATCAGGTGGACTGAGGAGCAAGGCCTAGGAAACCACTCCGCCCCTGCACTGGGGGTGGGGCATCTGGGCAAAGGTGGCCCGGGGAAGAACCTCAGTAGAGATCCTAGACTCTGTTCAAGGCCCACACGCATTCTCTTCCTGCCTCTGAATTAGTTTCATTTTCCTTCCCAGAAACTATAGCCTTCTACCAGACACAACGAACAGTAACAGTGGAACTTGGCTGAGTGGATTTGTCGTATGCAGGAGCCCCAGAGCAAGTCAGAGCCAGGGCCCCCAGAGGCTGGGGAGGCAGGAGCAGCCTGGGTCTTGTACTGACGGCTGCACTGGCAATTACTGGCACAGTGACTCACCTTTCTCCTCAGCAATGAATGGGCTATTTTTACATTTGATCGTAATCTTGAACCCAAGAACATGAGATATAAAACAATTTTTAGGAACTCATAAATAACCTGTTTTTTGGGGGTTTTTTTCGGTACTGGGGATTGAACTCAGGGGCATTCTACCTTTGAGCTACACCCCCAGCCCTGTTTTTTATTCTTTATTTTGAAACCGAGTCTCACTAAGTTGTGGAGTGCCTCACTAGGTAGCTAAGGCTGGCCGCGAAACTGGATCCTCTGGTCTCAGCCTCCTGAATGCTGGGATTACAAGCGTGCGCCACCATGCCCGGCTAAATAACCTGTTTTAACATTCCAGTATATGCTCAGACAAAAACTCATAAACAACTTTTTCAGCCAGCTTCAGAAACTTGTCTGGACACGTCAACATAGGACTCAGATCAGCACAACTGTGCTACAACTGATAACGGACACTTGGATCATGAAACACTTTCTCACTGTAGGGCGTTGACAGCCCCCTCCCTTCTGGAACAGCCCCCCTCCCGGAAATGGGACAGCCCCCTCCCTTCCAGTAACAGAGCTCCACCAATCCCCATGCCTTCTCTGTTACCTTTCCTGCACACATGAAAAGTTTCTTCACCTCTGTACACCTCTATATAAGGCTGAACAAACCCAGGTTCTGGGTTCTGAGCCATGACACCTCTATACTTAGGCGGAACCCTAATCCAGGTTAGACTCAACCCTGACCCAGATTAGTAATAAAATCTCCTTCTTGTTTATTACAGTGCTCTGTGTGACGCGTACGTTCTTTGGTGGGGCACCCCAGATTTGTGCTTGACATCTTGATGCATTGGCCGGGAAGCTGTGTCCCCCAAAGACCTTCACTCACCTCCAGGATAGAAGGAGTTTATCTGGTAGCGGGGCCACAGGGTGGTCTCCCATTTGGATTTGGCGGCCCCAAGGAGGTTCGGCTTCCATAGCTGACCTCAGTGGCCGAGGGGGGCTGCAGGGAGACTCAGCTTGCATAGCTAATTTCCCATTTGGCTAGTAGAGGGGCTCAGTCTGTGTAGTTAGTGGAGTTAGTGTCCGAGGAAGCTGCAGGGTGGTTCGGCTTGCATAGCCGACCTCCCATTTGGAGTTAGCGGCCAAGGGGGCTGCAGGGTGGCTCGGCTTGCGTAGCTGACCTCCCATTTGGAGTTGGCAGCCGAGTGGCCACAGGAGGGCTCGGCTTGTGTAGCTGACCTTCTGTTTGGCAGCTAATTTGAGTCTGAGGGCCCATTTGGGACTGGCAAAAGACCTAGGCAGACACGCTGGAGGGTCGCCGGTGGGAGGCGCAGGAGACGTCCCTGCCTACTCTGTGACTTCTTTGGCATGGTGTGCACAGTGTGGTAGATCTCATAGGAAATTTAAAAAGAAAGTGCCCAGCGTAAAAAGGCCTATCTCTCTGTTCAGTGTTTGTCTGTCCTCCCCTGTCCACGTGGTATTGTTAACAGTCAGTTTTAGCTTTGGGCCAGCAGTTGTTCTCTACTTCTCCATAATGGGACGGGACTTCTTCATCTCTCTTGTCGATAATGATTGACCACTTTTCCAATTTCAGAACTCAGGCATGTAATCTTTCACTGAAGGTTTTTTAAAAAAGGTACGTTAATCACTATTTGCTCTGCAGAATGGCCGACTTTCAATCTCGGCTTGATGAGACCGTCCTTGTCGCACTGGGCCGGAGGAGCTGTTGGGAATTGGGGACTCGGCCTGCTCAAATTGGCAGTGTAAGTTTTACTTTTTGCAGTGGCTTGCAGCCTGCTGCGGACGACCATTTGGTCCAGAAAACTTGGGGCGAGAACAAGTAAGCGAAACATAGATTCAGCAGATTTTTGCTCTCTCTCTTGCCTTTTCTCCCACTTCCTTTCGCTCTTCTCCCCTTGGGTCGACCTTTAAAAATGAGTGCTTAAAGGCACTAAGAGAGGAGCATTCAGACCCAACGCATTTTAGTGGCTGGTCTGCCAAGACTTTTTGCTATAAATGTCTGCTCTAATTTATTTTGTTTTTTTGCCTCATTGCTCTGGCTAAGATGGCCAACCACGTGGGTACTGGCTGACCACGTGGTGGGGGGGGCACTCTTTGGATTTTTGCTTTAACTAAAGCAGGTTGATTGTTCCCCTCCTATGCTTGTAATCAAGTCTTTTTGATGCAGATTTTTGCTCTAAATTGTTTTGTTTTGTTTTTTGCCTCATTGCTCTACCTAAGATGGCTGACCACGTGGGTACTGGCTGACCACGTGGTGGGGGGGCACTCTTTGGATTTTTGCTTTAACTAAAGCAGGTTGATTGTTTCCCTCCTATGAGTGTAATTAACATTTAAAGAAAATAAGTAAATGGCAAAAGTTTAAAAATAAAAATAGTTTTTGTTACCTTTCCTAGCCCTAATGTAAGTTAGAAGATGGAGGCTTGTTCTGTGAGGAATCTTCCATGTTTGTGTCCTCTATTCTATAATCTACTACAGGTCTATGATAGGTTGTATTTTTAACTTTGGGAACTATACATCTGGTTGGTTATTTAACTATGAAAATTCAAT
>PVLC010036589.1:0-15686 GCA_004027655.1 Graphiurus murinus
AGAAATACACGGTACTCTGCAGGAAGTACTGTGAAACAAGATGCCATGAGAGCAGGGAACAGAAGGGTCCACCCACCTGCAAGGTCAGAGAAGTTTCCCCTGAAGGTTGGATGTGAAGGCGCTCAGGGGTGACCAGGTGAAAGAGAAAGCGGGGACAACCTGGCTTTACCTGTTGGCATTATTTCTTTTTATGTTAACAGCCAGTGTGGCAGAGCCCATCCCCGGAACAGCACCTGAGACATAAAACCTAAGGTGGTTGACTTTTTATTTTTTGGCACTGGGGGTCAAGCCCAGGGGCATTCTACCTCTAAGCTCCATCCTCCAGCCCCTTTTATTTCAAACAAGATCTTTTGCTAAGTTGTTGAGGGTCTCACTAAAGTGCAGAGGTTGGCCTTGAACCTGCAATCCTCCTGTCTCAGCCTTCCAAGTACTGGGATTACGGGCCCAGCTTACTGTTTGTTTGTTTTTTGTGGTACTGGGGATGGAACCCAGGGGCATTCTACCATGGAGCTACACCCCCAGGCCTATTTTCTATTCTTTATTTTGAAACTGAGTCTCACTAAATTGCAGAGGGCCTCACTAAGCAGCTGAGGCTGGCCGTGAACCCAGATCCTCCGGTCTGAGCCTCCCAAGTACTGGGATTACAAGTATGCGCCACCATGCCTAGCTTGTTTTTTTTTTTTTTTGTTTTTTTTTATGACATATGACAAAGTATAAATGCATTTCTAGCTCTTCCCACTAGAATGTAGGCAGCTTCACAACAGCCACTTTGGCTCGCCACGGTATCTCCAAATCCTTAAATAGCGTCCGAGATTGTAGCTGTCAATATCTATTCGCCAAGTTGATGGATGATCTCCCTGCACTCAGGTTCCTATTTTAACGACCCTTGGCCAGAGAGCGGAGATTCAGCAAAGCAGTGTGGAGGAGGAAGGAGAAAAAGAAGAGGAAGAGAGAGGTGGGGCCCCTTTTACAATTCACCAACATAAAAGCACAAAATAAAAAGTCCTGGGCCTACGAGACAGGACGCAGGTAGGAAGTATCAACAACCAAAGCTCTTCACCTGGAAATGCCCAGCTCTTGTGCCGGACCTACCCGGGACATGCGGGTTTGTGGGTGACAGGGGAAGGTGCAGGGAAAATGTCCAAGCTGGAACCTCTGGCTCCTCCCTGTCACCCTGGGGACGAGGCCAGGGCCTGAGCATGTGGCTCCCGTGGAGGCTGCCTGTCTTCCTATTCACACTGCCGATGCCATCACATCATCGTCTTGAGCAGACGCGGATAGATAGGAACCAAGCGTGTGTCTATTGTATTTTCTGCCAGAACCAACAGGAATATTGAGTGATAAGCAATATGTCATTGTGTTACATCTAATGCTAAAGCAACAACAACAAAAAACAACAACAAAAAGACCCTGCTCTATAGTATGAAGATACCTTGGGAAGTCTCTGAAAACGATTCCTTCCTGTCTGTGGGCAGCGCAGCCTGCACCGTGCCCGTGCCCCCTTCCCAGCCCCAGCAAGGAGACGCTTCCAGGATGCCGCAGCCTCTGCCGAGTTGAGTTTCCACTTTAATTGGCTGCATTATGCAAACAAAGGAAAAGCCACTGCATGAATAAGGCAGGGAACTTTTTAATCGAAGACGAGGTGAGACATATGCCTCATCCTCAAAATAAATGTTGGGGCATTAACTTTTAAGGGCTGCATTGGGTTGTATGTTTAATGTTTTATTCAGCATTTCTGTTCTCTTTTTAAGACGCTGGTTTGCATTTGAATCTACATGACTGCAGCCTTTGGGTGGATAGGCAATTGGGTTGGGGAGGGAGAGTTTCCCTCGGGCTGGATAACAGGGCCTGCTTGAGCTTTGGGAAGGACGGACAGGGCTGGGTCAGCGAGATGCCTTCAGCTACATGTAGTCAGGGACCCTTAGAAGACACACAAGGAGGACTGTTTTCCTGTGTTCCTCTCCCCAGCCCTGTATTACTTCATTCACAGTAGCTGCAGTGCTACCTGATCCTCTGACCACTGTAATTCTTTCATATAGCATTCAGCCAACCAGTGTTCTCAGGCCAAATCTGGCCCGCTGTCTGTGTTTGTAAATAAAGTTTTATTGGAACACAGCCACACCCATTTGTTTAGCAACCACTTAAGGAAGCTTTCAAGCTCTAATGGCAGAGGTGACTCACTGTGACAGCGTGGTGGTGCACGCTTGTAATCCCAGTACTTGGGAGGCTGAGACCAGAGGATCTGGGTTCTCGGCCAGCCTCAGCTACTTAGTGAGGCTATCTGCAACTTAGTGAGATCCTGTTTCAAAATAAAAACTAAAAAATAGGGCTGTGGAGGGCTGGGAATGTAGCTTGGAGGTAGAATGCCCCTGGGTTCAATCCTCAGTACTGCAAAAAAAAAAAAACAACAACAACAAAAAAAAAACAAGAAAGAAAGAAAGAAAATATTTGCTCTTTGGACTGCTATAAAAACTTGCTGACCCTTGGCTTTCTGATAAAGTTTATCTGGCATGGATATCATAGTCCATTGTAGGACTTCTTGAGGTCAGTAGGCAGCTTCTGTCATGTGGGCATGTAGGGACCCAGTCTCTGTCATCTGTGTGTCATCTCTGCTCTAGAATTCTCTGCAACCTGCTAGTGAGATGAAAGGGGAGAAGAGAAGGTGTCCTTTCTTCACAATCTTGGTGAGACCTGGCCCAGCACTGCCGCAGATGCAGAGGCACACCTGGGGGAAGTCAGCCCCTCCATCACGAGCTCTCTCTTTCTCTCTCATAGCATCTTGTGATTTCACAGTACTCACTGTAGTGTGTTGTGTCTTTTTTTTCGCCTTACGGGAATACACTGAGGAGATGGCTAGGCGTCCTTGGGTGGACCCTGCCCCATACACTGCTTGTGTGTCTTAATTTTCGCCCTTGGGGAAAATCCTTCTTTTCCTAGAATCAGAGTAGAAGATACTTCAGCTTTGTTACTTAGACAAACTTTCCAAAGACCTTCTATTCCCAATCTGGCAAGTTTTAAACATCACATTTTATTTATTTATTTATTTATTTATTTATTTATTTATTTATTTATTTATTTATTTATTTATTTATTTTTGGTGCTGAGGATTGAACTCAAGGGGATTCTATCTCTGAGCTACACCCCAGCCCTTTCTTAATTTGAAATTTTTATTTTGAAACTGGGTCTCACTAAGTTGTGGAGTGCCTCACTAGGTAGCTGAGGCTGGCTGTGAACCCGGATCCTCTGGTCTCAGCCTCCCGAATGCTGGGATTACAAGCGTGGGCCACCACGCCCGGCTCACATCTTTCTTTAAACTCTGGGGCCACGAGTTTGCTATAAACATGAACGGTTTCTGATTAGGCCACACCTTGAATAACCTGCAGTCTGGCCAGTCCCTTCCAACTCCTTCACCTTTCTCAATTTTCTCCTTCATTTGGCCCCTTCTCTTCCCTCCAATCTCTTTGGCTACCCTTTCTCCATCTTCCTTTCTCTCTCCTTCTCTCCTCTTTTTTTTTTCTTTTCTCTTCTGACTCTCTCATGGCCTCTCTGCATTTCAACTGTTGATTTTTCCCTTTCTCATTCACTCTTGGATTATTCTCCTGGAGGCTGTGTCTGAATTCAGTGCTCATTTCACATGCTCAAAAACACCAACAGCCCACCAAGCGCATGCGCTGCCGTTCTGCACCTACAAGAGGGCTCCCGTGCTACTAACAACTGTTGCTCGCTGTACAACAACTGCAGGACAGGATGCCACCATGCCCTCTCCAGCAGGGGATGAGTAGGGGCTGCGCCAGGACGGGGCCTTCCCTCTGTGATCCAGGCCTTTCATCTTAGGACCACTCATTAGCCAGGCGCCATGGCACACATCTGTAATCCCAATACTTGGGGAGGCTGTGACAGGAGGATCACAGGTTTGAGGCTAGTTTCAGCAACTTAGCGAGACCCTAGGCAAATTAAGGAGACCCTATTTCAAAATAAAATGGGGCTGAGGGTGTAGCTCAGAGGTAGAATTCCCCTGGGTTCAAGACTTAGTACCACAAATAAATCAATAATAAATAAATAAATAAATAAATAAATAAATAAATAAATAAATAAATAAATATTCGTCACCAGTTTTGCTGTCCCCGAGGCTTTCTTTGTTTGTGAAATGGCACCCATGTCCACCTTCCTGGGCCACTGGAGGACTGAGATACAGTAGAGCAAAGAGCCTTTGGAAGGTCTGTGGAAATGAATGGACTTGTGGCTACTTGTATTGGTTCTCTCTCTCTCTCTCTCTCTCTCTTTTTTGTGGCACTGGGAATTGAACTCAGGGGCATTCTACCTCCAAGCTACACCCCCAGCCCTATTTTTTATTCTTTATTTTGAAACAGGGTCTCAATAACTTGCGGAGGGCCTCATTAAGTAGCTGAGGCTGGCCACAAACCAGTGATCCTCCAGCCTCAGCCTACCAAGTACTGGGATTATAACCGTGTGCCACCACACCCGGCTTACTTGTGTTCTTTCTTCAGGATCAACTAACCAAACAATAATGCCCATTTATATCCACGTACAACACAAACTTTCCTCTTATGAGAAGTCAGTGAACCAGGACAGGAGGAAATACTACAGGCTCTTTCTGGTGTTTTAATTCCTTCATACTTCTTTCTTTTTATTAAAGAGGACTTGCCAGAATTCACATTAGCCATAGCAGAGACAGTGGTCCCCGCTAGTGTTCAAATCCTGCTCTGCTCCCTTGCTGGCTTTACGGTCTGTGCCTGGTTACTAAACAAATCTGTCTTCATTCCCTCATCTATATAATTGCAATTGTAAGACCTACTTCAAAGGGTCATTGTAAAAAGCATACTTACACGCTCCCAGATACACACAGATGCAAGTACTATAGAAAATAGAAAACACTGTGAAATATTTGTCGAATATATTTTACTTGGCTCTTGGTGGTGTTTATAGAGCCGCTGCCGTAGTTGGCTCAAAGATTCCAGATCTGGAAATACCTCGTTTTCTAGATTTGGAATGCAACCAGAATGCCAGGAGCACTGGTCATCGCCTGCTTGCTTACAGCGGGGTACATGTTCAGCCTGGAGAATTCAGCTGGACTCTCCCATCTCAACATCTGATGGTCCTTTATTCCTCATTGGTGGAGCCAGGTTGTTCTAGGAGTAGGAATGCTGGGTGATCATCCTGGTTGTTGAAACAAGCAAATGAAGTTATCTAACACACCACTCTTGCCTGCATGGTTGAGAGTTTGGTGTCTGGTGCATATAGTGGGGGTGAGAATCCTGGCCCCTCTACTTAGCCATTGTTGGCATCCTAGGCAAGTCCTTCACCTTCTGGGCCTCTTTCTCTTTTAGAACATGAGGACAGTGAGAGATTCTGTCTCACAGGATCATGGAGGATGGATTCCAGGAGGGCATCAATAGGTTGTCAATACAACCTATTTTTTTTTCTTTTTAAACTAGAGATTGAATCCAGGGGCATTCTACCTCCAAATTACATCTTTAGCCCTATTTTATTTTTTAAAAATTTGAAACAGAGCCGGGCGTGGTGGCGCACGCTTGTAATCCCAGCATTCGGGAGGCTGAGACCGGAGGATCCGGGTTCGCGGCCAGCCTCAGCTACATAGTGAGGCACTGCTCCCTTAGTGAGACTCGGTTTCAAAATAAAGAATAAAAAAATAGGACTGGGGGTGTAGCTCGGAGGTAGAATGCCCCTCCTGAGTTCAATCCCCAGTACCGCAAAAAAAAAAAAAAAAAAAAAAATTTGAAACAACATTTCGCTAAGTTGCTGAGGGCCTTACTAAGTTACTGAGGCTGGCCTGGAACCTGCGATCCTCCTGTCTCAGCTCAGCCTCCCAACTACTAGGATTACAGGTGTGAGCCACCATGCCAGGCTAATACATGCGTTTTGAGTGCATCCATGTCCGCGCTGTCTGTACCTTGACTACCTGGGTCTTGGGGCTGCCGTACAGCTGAGAAGGCACAAATTTCCTAGAGAAACCAGTCGTGGTCTTTTCTCTCCCATCCACCCACAGCGGGTAGTGTTTCTGTGGGGATTCTGCAGCCCCTTGCCCCCTGGAAGGACTTCTTGCAGAGAGTATCCTCTGAATCGCAGCCAATTAGGGCTGATTAGATGTTAATGAGTCTGAAGCTGCTTCATAAGCAGTTTAGCACACCCTTGGAGGTGACAATGAGCAGCTGGGGACACAGTGGCATTCTGCAGAAGTGCAGGGGACCTGGCCAAGACCATCGCAGCTCCCTCTCGGGTGCACACGGCAGCTGCGGCCCTTTGTGCTGCGGTGGCTGCAGGTGGAATCCCTCCTCCAGCTGGCAGCGATGATAATGATGGTGATGAGGACCACAGGAAAATAATGCTATGTACAGAGCACTTCACGGGGCCGCCCATTACGCTCCGTGCTTAATTTTATCTCGTCTTTACAACATCGTAGGTCACACCATGATTATTTACTCTCACTTTGGAGCTGAGAATTGGAACAGTTAATTAATTCACCTTGCATTATCTGGTTATTAAGCAGCAGAGCACGCATTTGATCTCTTGACTCTAGAGTCCATGGTCTCCTTGGTTATTCAGAAACTCAATATAGAACCCTCTAATTTCACATTTATTGCACGCACTAAACTCCCACCCGGTATCAGAGTTATAATAGGCAGAACTTCAAATCTGTATTTATTGATCACCTGCACTGTGAAAAGTGTTTTTTTTTTACTTTTTCTTATGCAATGGGTGTCTGAAATATTTGAAAAATAAAGCAGGGCAGGTATGAATATTCCTGTACTCCAGATGAAGAACAAAACCCAAAGAGTGTTGGTGCTTATGCAAATACATGCAGCTGCTCAAGGACAGAGCCAGGGTCTGTATCCAGGTCACCTGACTTTAAGGCTGGTCCCTTCCTCCATACCAGTGCTTCTTGAGCAGCCGTGGTAGGTTCTGTGTATTTGTTTTAATTACTAATCCTTCATTGTCAGATGCTTTTGTAAAACATAACATAAATAAGTACTACAAAAGCAGAACAAAAAACAAATACTAGAGTGATGATCCTGTGCTTGGACATTGCAGTTTGTGCCAAATGCTATAGGAGTTTCCGAATGATTCCTCTCAAAGTCAGTACTTGTCTCGTCGTTGGCTGTAACAAACACGTCCTTGGACCACTTTGAGCAGCACTCTTGTGCACTCATGCTACCTCTCTGCTACCTTGTCTTTCTCTTGCCCAGTGGCTCCCCACACAGCAGGCCCATTAGAATCTCCGGGAGGCTTCCTGATTTAATTGCTCTGAATTGGAGCCCTGACATTTATACTTTTTAAAGGTATCCTATGTGCTGTTAAAGTGCACTCAGGTAGAGATGACCTTTAGTGTTTATATCCATGATTTCACTTGAAAGAGCCCTTTAAAGGAGTGTATTGGGCTGGGCATGGTGGTGCCCACACCTGTAATCCTAGTGCTTGGGAGGCTGAGACAGAAGGATCGCAGGTTTGAGGCCAGCCTCAGATACTTATTGAGGCCATCAACAAGTTGGTGAAAGTCTGTTTCAAAATAAAAGATAAAACAAGACTGGGGGTTCAGAGGTAGAATGCCTCTGTACCAAAAATAAATAAATAGAGTGTATTAGTCAGCTTTTTTTCCCCCCACCGCTGTTACCAAAATACTCTACAAGAATAATGTAGAGGAATAAAAGTTTATTTCGACTCGTAGTTTCAGGGGTTTAGTCTATAGTTGGCCCAGCTCTAAGGCAGAAGCATCATGGCCACAGGATGTGGTGGAGGAAAGTTGCTCAACTCTTGGCAGACAGAAAGCAGAGAGAGACAGGAAGGGACCAGGGGCAGGTATAGTCCCGGAGGTCATGCCCCCAGTGACCCACCTCCTTCAGCCATGATCTACCTCTGAAACTTGCTGCCTCGGAGATCGGGCTTTCAACACATGAGCTTTGAGAGGGACACTTTAAACCAACCCATAACAAGGAGGTAGTGGGGATTATTCTCAGTTCTTCTCATTTCTTACAGACAGGGAAGCTGAGAGCCAGAGAGATTGGGTTTGTGGCAAAACCAATTCCCTGATGTTTTGAGCACCTCCCCACTCCCGTAGGGCTCTTTCTGTTCTTCCTGTACCCCCAAAGAAAGCTAGAGGATCCAGGGGAGCCCTCTGCTTAATTAGAGGTCTGTTCCAGTAGGAGTCTGCATGCATTCCTGTGGCCCCTGGCTTGGTCCTTGGTGGGTAGGAAAGAGATTGAGGAAGGAGGAGATTGGACAAAAAGGTGTGAGCAGCCCCTGGAGGTAGAGCTGCACCCGAAATAGTCAAGGTCCTCAGGGACTAGCAGAAGGAGCAGGGCCAAACGGCCAGCTGAGAGTTCTTACATCTGCAGGGTGCTGAGCTCAGCAGCTTGGGTGGCATAAGCCCGTGTCTCGTCTTGCCCCTCTTTATTTATGAACCACCTGAAACATGTAGACGAATACAGAGAGCTGTTTTACAACTTACCACCTATCCCCCAGACTGAATCACAGCTGCCCAGGTTTCTGGTCCAAAGTAGAGTCTATTAAATAGGAGTTTCTTTTAAGACCTAAGACAAAATGTTCTGAATTAACTACGTGTGTGTGTGTGTGTGTGTGTGTGTGTGTGTCTAATTTTGTCATTTCAGGTCATGAGCACAGAGCTAGAGAGATGTTTCTTCAGGGTAATTTCTTTTTCTCTTTTCTAACTCTATTGGAGATGCAATTGATGAATCACAATTATCTATAGCTAAGGTGTAGGCCATGATGCTTTGGCAATATGTATAGATTATGAAATTATTACCACAGGTCAATAATAACATTCCCCACTATGGTCACCGTTGGGTGTCTATTTTCTTCACAAATTTCAAGCAGATAATTCAAGATTGTTAATTATAGTCACCATGCTATACGTTAGAGTCTCAGAACTTTTTTCATTTCATAATTGAAACTTTGTGCCCATAGGCCAACATCTTCTCTTTGGGGTTGTTTCTAAGTCAACATGGGGGACAGCGGGAGTTAGATCCCAAGACCAGCACTCCTGACTCTGATTGTTCTGAATCCTGTCCCGGCTGGACTGAAAGAGACCAGGTTGCCATCTCAGAAGAAAGCATTTGTCCCGCAAATGAGGATAGCAAAGACAGGGACTGGGGCATGGGGTGGGGTGTGATTGCATCCACTTGAGGGCAAATTGTTTTCTCACCTTGAGTACATAGTTGATGTGCAAGTAACGCTGCTAACTAGAACCACGTTTTATCTTTATGTTAAAGCAGGGCCCTCAGAAATGTGTGCATGTATGCCTTTCCCAGCTTGTACCTAACAAAGATGTATGATTACAATGCACCAATAAAAAAGAAAAAAATTACCATGATATAGAAAAACAAACAAAAAATGGAATTTCAGACAAACAAAACAAAACAAAACAAAGCAGGGCCCTTGATTCTCTGCTTAGGAATCTGATTTGGCATTGCTCTTTGAAATTCCCTACAGATTATATATTTCCTTTCTGCCATCCTTATAAACGATATCTACTACTTACTATGCTCCTTCCATATACCAGACCATGATGGATGTTTTCTATACATGATCTAATTCGAATCCTTACAAGCCAATACAAATCACAGTAGCAACAATTAGAAAGCAATAATAAACAGTGTCTCACCTATATGAGATACTTGTTATAGTCAGACACTGTGCCCGAAGTGCCTTTTACCTGTGCTAGCTCACCTGTGCTTATGTCCATCCTTGCCACATAGAAAGATACAGTGATTGTCTCCATTTAACCAATGAGGTATCGGCAGCAAGATGATCCCACTCCCCTTTTTTCATAGGGGTTGAACCTGGAGGTGTTCCATCTCCAAACTATACCCTCAGCCCTTTTTATATTTGGTTTAGAAACAGGGCCTTGCTAGGTTGCTGAGAGTGTTGTCTTGCTAAGGTGCTGAGGCTGATCTTGAACCTGCCATCCTCCTCTGTCAGCCTCCCAAGTACAGGTATTATAGACATGCACCACCATACCCAGCTTGGATCCCTCCCCCCTTTTATTGATGGAGCCATCAAGGCACAGAGAGATCTGGCATCTTGTTCAAGATCACAAGTTTAAATTGGGGCTTTCTTAGAGATTTCTACTTCCTTGGAATTACCGGGGAATGGATGGTCTTCACCTCCTTCAGTCTTGTTAAAAACATGTTTTCCAAAAGAGAAACTTTTGTCGTGGGGCTTCAGAGGGATTAGGAAGGAAAAGCGGGGTCTGAGCCGTCGGCATGGCACACAGTCACCTAGCGCAGGCTGCATGGCCAGTGTCTAGACCAAGGGCCTCGGCTCTATCCTGGCGCAGAGTTATATAGGACAACAGATGACACCGTGACTGTGAATCTGGCATCTGGAGAACTGGAGCCCGGGGTTGGAAAGTGAGTTTCTTTCCTGCTTGTCTTCATGGTCCAGGTAGAGTTGGGATGCTCAGCAGGGGGAGCAGGTGGTGGTGAGGGCATGTGTGCCTTTTAGCACTGCCACTCCTTCTGATGCTTTCTGAAAAACACCTGCCTATCCTTTCTCACTGGACCAGAAGTCTCACAACACCCACTGTGGGTGTTTCATCCACTGGTCATTTATCACGTGTGGTTTTATGGCTGTATATTTGAAGTGGCCTCTGAAACTAGACCAAATGCCTTCTCACCAAGCCCCATCTTAATAATTCTCTCTTTAAAATCATCATCTTAACTCTTGTTTTACTGTTATAAAAAATAACACACTTGTAGAAAAATGTGAAAGATGAGTGTCGAGACCAAGATAAGGGTGAGGGAACATTTGCCTTGAGCACAATTTTATTTTTTAAAACAATTTTTCATTTTTTTTAATTTTATTTTTGAATGACCTATAACAATGTCAGGCAAGTACAGGGACAAATCCTATCTTTATTTTAGATTTTGACATTTCTTGCTTCATGGATTTTCTGGAATTGGCTTTGATTTGTAAAATGTAAAAATGAAGTATTAAGCTGAGCATGGTGGCACACACCTATAATCCCAGTACTTGGGAAGCTGAGATGGAAGGATTGCAGGTTCGAGGACAGCCTCAACAACGTAGTGGAGACTCTCAGCAACCTAGTGAGATCCTGTTTCAAACTAAAACATAAAATAGGGCTGAGGGTGTGGGTCAGAGGTAGAACTCCCTTTTAATCCCCAATATCACAAAAAAGCAAAAAATATGAAGCATTAAGATATTATTTTATCTTGACTGCATGATCTTTCAGTACTTTCTTACATTGTGCACCAGGTTCAGACTGTCTCCTCTTTGACCTTCCTCAGGTGCAATGGTTTGGATTTAGAATGTTCCCCTTTCCCTCACAGAAGCAGGGTAGCAATGCTGGAAGCCGGGCTTGGTTACTAAGGAGGCATCCCTGGGGGGTGTGGCCTTGAGGATTTTGTAGGGTCTTCTCCTCCTACTGTTCTCTCTCTCTCTCTCTGATTTCCACAATATAAGACTAGAGCCTTGTGTGCACACACACTCTCTCTCTCTCTTCTTCCTGCTGCTATGCCCTGGGCTCCACAGACCCCGTCTAACATGGACTGAACCTCTATATCTCCAGAACTGTGAAGAAACAAGTCTCTCTTCTTAGGTGTGTGTGGTCAGCTGTTTTGGATTATATCAACAAGAATGTTGATTGAAATACCTGGTCATACTGGCCAGGGCTTACTGAGCACTACTGTGTTCTTAGGCTTATTATTATTGTTATTATTGTTATCATCATCATCATCATCATCATCATCATCATCATCATCTTTTTGGTACTGGGGATTGAACCCAGGGGCATTCTACCTCCAAATGATACCTCTAGCCCTTCTGTTGTTTTATTCTTGAAACAGGGTCTTGCTAAGTTTCTGAACATCTCCCTAAGTTGTGAGGCTGGCCTCAAGCCTGCAATCCTCCTGTCTCACCCTCCCAACTCCCAGAATTACAGGCATAGGTCACCACACCTGGCTTTCTTAGGCTTTTTATGCATGTAATCCTCACAACCACCCTATCAACTGGGGACTGTTGCTGTTCAAATTTCTCCAAGCAATTCAGACTCAGAAACTTGCCACCAACACAGCCAGAAGGAGGCAGAACCAAGACTCCACCAAGGTTGTTTGGCTCTGGTGTGCTCACCCTGCATAGAGATGGTCTCCAGTTCCACCTTCGGCTGTGACCTACCCAGGTAGCTGCCACTGATGCCCCAGATCAGCACCCCATGAAGCCACCCTTGTAGCTCCACATAGCGGCACATCCTGATTTACTGACTTGCCTGTCTTGCTCATGAGGTCTCTGTAGATGGCGGCTTCTTCATCCTCTCGGGACATGAGAACTTTGTGGGGCACAATGCCTGAGCTGGCTCACCTGCTCATTTTTGACTCTGGACTCCACTTTGTTTGCTCCATAGGATGCACACTCTTTGAAGGACAGAAAGAGATCCATCGGCATCTTGTTCTTTAGCAAACAGCCTTTCTCTGGATTTGCGCTCATCCGTTCAGGTGCATTAGGCAGCCATAGCCATTTTCCAAAGCCACTGATGATATTTGAAAATGCAGCCTGGAGCTGAGTGTGGTAGCACACACTTGTAATCCCAGTACTTAGGAGACCAAGACAGTAGGATTGCAGGTTTGTGGCCAAACTCAGCTACTTAGGCCATATACAACTTAGTGAGATATTGTTTCAAAATAAAGAATAAAAAGTGGGACTGGAGGTGTAGCTTGGAGGTAGAATGACCCTGGGTTCAATCCCTGGTAACACACACACACACACACACACACACACAGAAGATGTAGAAGATGAAGATGAAGAAGGAGGAGGAGAAGGAAGGAAGGAAGGAAGGAAGGAAGGAAGGAAGGAAGGAAGGAAGGAATGAAATGCAGCCAAGGAGGTATGGAAGGCTGAACTTTGGGTCCCGCTGCCCCGTGTGAATGACAGCAGTAGGGGCAGGGTGGCTGTGGCCTGTACTGACCAGGCACAAGGATCCTGAGTGTTCACTCATGGGGGTCAGGGCTGAGGGCCCCAGGGAGTAAGTCAGAGATGTTTGATTCCTCTTACCCTCATGCAGAGGAGCTATGTAATCACACGAAGGGAAAGAGAAACTCTTGCAAAACCCCAACTAGACTCAACTCCTAGTGTCTCACTTGCTACCATCATCCCTTGAGTATCTCTTGGGATACTTTGCCGGACACTGGGGTTTCAGCAGTGATCAAGGGTGACAGGGTTCCGTCACCTGCATGTGCACTAACATGGGTTTGTGACTGGCGATCAGCCACAGCTCCTCTGAAACACTGGGTGCAGGGCATCCTTGGGTGGACATCCCATGTGTGTATGAAAAGTCAGATGCGGAGCCCTAGCCCTGTACTGTTTGAATGGGGTGACAGAGGGAAACCTCACCCCTCCCTGAGAGCATCAGCTCTCCAGGGTGCCTTCCAGTTGGACTCCCACCTCATTGAAGGTCGAGTTAAGTGCCCCCACAGCCTGTGAGCTGCTTTCACTCAGGAAGGACTCCCCCTACACATTACATATGGAGGATCTGCTCCAAGGCCCACTTCCCATGTCCACCATGAATTCTATCATAGCAGCCACTGGGCTGTTTTACTGCCCGGTCCTCTGGGTTGCCAGCACCTGGTTAAGCATTTGGTGATACAAGGGTCAGTGTTGGCTGTAGGAATGCAGCCAAAGGGTGTTGGAGCAGGTGAAAGTGCTTCAGAGCAGGCTGGCATTGCAATGTTAAACACATGCAAATGAGTCCCCTGCAAACTGCGGACGTAAGGGCAAAATGATTTGCCAAATATAAGTGTGCTCAGAAATTTGAAGTGCTTTCAGGATGAGCATCATACGGGGATTTTTTTTTTTTAATGACCTAGTCCTTATGTCACTGAGTTGAAATAAGTCGCCTGGGAGCAGGTTTCTGGTGGTATCCGGCGGGTCTCTGTACTTAAGCCCACTTTAAACAAACGTCGTGGATTTTCTCAAATCTTTTTCTTCTCCACCGTTTGCCCTCCCCTTGGTAAGATCCCAGTTATTTCTCATTTGGGCTTTTCCAACAACCCTCTAAATGCATTCCTACTTTTTTATCCTAGGTGAAAAGTTTGGGTTGTGAAATGCAAATGCCATGTTCCTGTTAATACTCCATTAGCTGTTGATAAAGTCCATGTTGCTTAACTTGGTACAGCCTCTCTGTTTGTAGCCCTCCAGGTCTGTCTCTCTTTGCTCCATGTTTCAGCCACTTAAAACACTTGTCACTTCTTGAGATGCTTTCATGATAATGCCTTTTCTCTTTCTCTGAGTTTCCTGTCCTAGCCTCACTGGTTATTCCCCCCGCTCATTTCAACAACTCATCTTTCTTTACTAATAGCCCTGAACACTTGGTTGCAGAGTGGTCTTTCTTTACTAATAGCCCTGAACACTTGGTTGCAGAGTGGTCTATTTATGTCTCTGTCTTGCCTCTAGACTGAATATCCTAGGGGAAGGGCCCATGCTTTATTCCTCAATTTATCTCTCCAGGCTTATAGTAGCCACTCTGGAAATGTTTGTTGAATGAACGAAGACCCGAGGCTTTGCAATAAATTGTGAATTTATTTGGCCAGGAGGAAAAGTACATACGGTGGCCAATGAAATCAAGCATCAAATATAGGCCACTGACCTACAATGTGAAATAAAGTTGTCAAGGTCTTGTTTAAGGGACAATAATTCTGAAGTCTTGCATTTAGGTCATGACATTTATTCTACAAGTCCCAGGTCGAGAAGGTTCAGGCTTCTGTCCGTACGAAATGGCCAAAGAATGTTAACAGGCTGAGATGCCCATGTGTGCTAATAATAAGACAGAAGATTGACAAGCCAGACAACCCCACTCACTCACCCAACCATCTATTAACTGGGCCTTGGACAGAGAATGTTTCCCTTGAGCCTTGCTCCCATGGGGTTTATAATATAGTGGGGACTCACACATTGAATGACCAGCTGCAGGAACTGGGCACGGTTCCAGATGGACATAAGCATTCTAAAAGAAAGGGAGGTGGCCCAGACTTGAATCTGGTCAAGGAGGGCTTCCTGGAGGAAACAAGGCTTGAGCCAGATGCCAGGAATAAGTAGCAGCTGACTCAACAGCTTGATAATTTCTAGGAAGAGAAAGGAGGCTGGAAAGGAAGGGATGGGTCACACAGGTTGATCACTTTAAGCAACTTTTTTCTTTGCCAGAGAAAATCTCTCTATCTGGGTGGAGGAGGAAAAATTTAAGCAGTGTTTATGTGGTTTGCACTTAGAGACAGACCATAGTCAGCTGCAGTTTTGCTGCCCATGGTCCTGATCCAGGGGATACTGCTTGGTAAGGGTCACCATATTTTGGAAGGACCAGAGAGAAGGAAGGTGACTCCAGGAAGGACTTTGAGAAGAGAAGCAGAGGATCTGTGAGAACAGTCTTCAGGTATCTGCAGGACTGTCCTGTGGGAGAGAGACCAGAGTCCCTTGTTGTCCTGGTGAGGAGGTCATTGGCCTGCAGGCAAAGCTGTACGGAAGAAAGATGCTCGCTCTGATTCAGAGCAGACTCCTTGTCATATTGAAGCCCTTGGTTACTGGAATGATGTTCACAAAGTCAGTCCGCTGCTGCCATGTGGCATGCTCAGGCAGAAGCTGGACGGCCATTCTCCAGGATAAAGCAAGATGAGGTTCTCATGGGA
>PVLC010036590.1:0-15716 GCA_004027655.1 Graphiurus murinus
CTGCTTCCATGATTTGAGCAGTTGTCCTCTAACAAGTCCTTTCTGCCTTGGAGCTTGCTACCATGGACTAAATCCTCTGACACTACGGGCCAAAATAAACTTTTCCTCCTCTAAATTGTTCCTGTGAGGTATTTTTGGTCACAGTGACGCACTGGTGACTAACACACTGGCCATATGATTTCCCCACAGGAGTTCACAGCACGGATGTTTGATTTTATCCAGGCCATTTGGAACTCTTCCCTCTGACTTTCTTTTCTGAATCCAGCTGGAAAAAGTATGCTTTTAAAAGGCTTATTATGATTTTAGGTCAGACCCACCAGGATAATTTCCCTTTTATCACATAAGGTCCATGTACCATAATCATGAGGTTGACATATCACTGTATTGACAAATTTTATTCTCACTTAAATAGGAGGAGGTTATACACAACAAATATTAACTGGGAGCTACCTTAGATCTGCCTTGCACAACACTCCGAAAAAGTTAATGTAAAACAAATAAATCAAAATAGCCTTTCTCATAACTCCCTTTCTTATTTGCCATAACCAGTATACTAGAGATGATGGTTACATTTACTGCTTTCCATTTTTTCCAAATGCCATTCCAAAATACACTTTCCTTTAAAATTATTCTATATTCTATTGCTTACTAGCTACTTCTACTCAGAATATCTTTATAAATATCATGTTCAAATATGAACTTATCAGCTCTTCCCTCCTTTTTTATTATCTTATTTTCCTAATATAAGTAGTAGATTACTAATTGTTTTTTCCAAAGTAGAATTCTGAAAAGATACTTGACTACTTTGTCTACTTCTTTATATTCCACATAAGCTAGTTATCAACTCCTATCAATCTTGGGAATGTTGAATCTAGTATTTTTCCAAACCATCCAGCTATTATTTTCTTTTGATTGCTCTTAAGCATATAGATGTCTTCTCTGCTTATCCTGCCATCTATCTTTACTTCTCCCATTCAGTCCATCTTCTACATTATTATTCTCATCTTCCTAAAAATGAAAATATCCAAGGAGTCTTTTATGTCCCTTTAAATATTCAAAATCCACAATACTATCAACTTGTATAAATTATAAAGGAATAGCAGTTGTAACATGTCATTCTTGGTAATCTATTTAAATCGATCCTTATAATCATACTATTACAACTTTCATAAAATCTTTTAATATGCTTTTTGGTATGATTTCTGGTTTTAATATCATTAAGGATAGATTAAACCTTCTCCAATTCACTTTTTTTTTTTTTTCTGCAATACTGGGGATTGAACCCAGGGACATTCTACCTCCAAACTACACACCCAGTCCTATTTATTCTTTATTTTGAAACAGGGTCTCACTAAGTTGAGGAGAGCTTGTCTAAGTAGCTGAGGCTGGCCAGGAACTCGGATCCTCCGGTCTCAGCCTCCCAAGTACTGGGATTACCAGAGTGTGCCACCATGCCAGGCTCTGCAGTGGTTTATTTTCAGGGAAGCAAGTGTCTGTCTAAAGTTGGTGGCTCACTTGAGAAAATTTCTGAAGAAAAGACATTAAAGCACATCATATATCCTAGAAATCAATACCATCAAGGAACTCCCAAAGTCTAAGGTGGTGTTTTTAACTCTCATTAACTTTTGATTTTTGGAGATAAGCATTTGTATTTTAATATTACTTGGTGGTTAGAATTGGAGAATTTTAAAGTGATAAAAAGTTAATCCAACCTTGTTTATGGACAGCTGCAGCCTTCTTTTGGGTATGTCATTTATGCTGTAGAAATACCTAATAGATAAGAGAACTCTGGTAGAATCAGGTACTAAACATAACTGGATAATGTTTTAAAAACCCTCAGGCCACCAGCAGATTTAAAATGGGTTCATGTCTTATATCTTTCCTTTTGAATTCCTGTAGTGACTTTACATATATTTTTCTGGTAGTTTAGATATCACTGAATTGGAGATTCCACAGTGGAAACCTTTAATATTTTTGAAGAAAAATAACAGTTTGAGACACTGAGAAAAATCTTTTTTTTCTCTCTCTTATTTTTCCTACACACTAAATCTAAAAATTTAACCTCAACTCTCTATAACTATTTCTCAATAGAAGTTTTCTCGTCTGCTTATAGAATAAAAATGCAAAATGACCTGCAATATTTTAAAAAGTGTTCAATTCTTCAAACTAATTTTAACATGACACATTTCAAACTTCAAAGTGATGGTGATTTATTCAATAAACCAAGTTGTGTGCTTTTGAACGATGGCTCAAAGGTTCCTTGCTGGTCTATACTTTCCCTTAAACCATTGCCTGTCTTATCTCTATTTGGAGGCTTGAATACAATTTCTTCCCATTTTTCCCTTAGTCACTTCAGTATTAATATCATGTCTCTTATGAGGTGACTAAAATATTTTCTTGAAAATGTATCAATGTATTGACATGTAAAAAATTGTCTGTTGAAGAGGATCTGCACCAATCTGAAAGAAATATCAGAAATAATTTTCTAAGTGGAACTTTTAATAGGAAAAGGAAAGTCTGTACATGTCTGTGAAGACATACCTTTTCTAATATTAAGAAATATTTTACTAAGTATGGTCCTGAGTATGGCTTACATCAATTTCTTAGATTTTAGACCACCAATAATTAAAATTATGTCCCAAGCCTTTCCTTAAGCAAGGTGCTTACTTAAATCAGGTGAAATTAGAAAGATGATCTCTGAGCATATAGAATTAATGATCAATAAAAATTTCTCAAGTTGATATAAATCATAATTAAAACTTATTGAGCACACACCATATGGCAGGCACTGTTCTTTATGCTCAACTATTTACAATTTTATACTATTGTATGTAAAGTCTCATTTTTCAGATGAGAAGCAATGAGGCACAGAGAAGTTTTAATATATTGCTTTAAGTCATGTAGTCTGTAAGGGAAACATTTAGGATTTAAACTCAGAAACCATGATCTTAATTGTATTTTTTGTAGTACAAGGACTAGTAATTTGTTTTCAATAATTCTACATATGTATACAAAATTATCAATCCCATTCTCAAAGACATGTATGGGGAGGGGTAGATAGACAGTGGGACCCAGAGGGAAGTGCCCCAAGAGTTGTATGTATGTATGTCTCTATCACTCTGTACCCTATATGATGTATAATTACAATGCACCAAATACAAGTGCTTAAAAAACACATGCTCTTAACTATTATGGCATACGGCCTTTGAAGTATTGATTTGACTTGATTAAATGCTGCTGATATTTCTAAATATTAGCTTTAAAGAATGCAACTAATACTGGGGCATGTGGAGAAATAGAAATTGGCAAGGAAAAAAACAAAAAAGAGGTATAATCCTATGCTTTTTACTAGTTGAGGAGATGGGAAAGTCTATACTAGTATTTTAGAATTGAGAACTTCTAAAATAATATTAATAAAGGCAATTATTTTAACTTGACAGTGAATCTTTCCCAGATTGCCACCTATTTTAAATATACCCTTTGTATTTAATTTATAATCCATGTATTATATATCCCCCCCATTGGGAAGGTTTCTGATCTTTCTAAAATGAGCCATTATTTTACTTCTTTAAGAATAATTCTTTAATTTATGTTATTTTTCTATTATTCTGTGAACAATAACAACATCAAACTCTTGCAGAACATTAATGGAGTGAAAATAAAATTGAGCTGCTAGCCAGACAAAGGGCTTTTTATAAATTAGTCACTATCGTGAAAAGAAGATCAGAAAGCAATTTTTCCAAGAACAAAAATTGCCCTCTTTCCCATAGTGTGACTTAGTTATCTGAGCTTTAAATAAAGAGAGACACCTAGAGAGGATAAGAAAGATGAGAGAAAGGAATAACTCTGATGCCCATTATCCTGAACTGCACTAATAACCAATTGACCTGTCATTTATAGGACTTAAAAAACTTTTTAAAAAGAATTCCATAGATTTTAGTCAAATTCATTACTCAATTTTCTGCAAGTTATGAAGGTACATTTCTGTGGGTATGAAAATTCATGTATGAAGTCAACTATTTTATGCTTATAATATCCTCATGTATAATTTTAGCTGACTGCAATCACCTTTGGAGATAGGAAGAATGAAGATAATTATTATATATGTATATAAGTAATAGGAAATTTCTGGGTTATCAAGAATTATTCTTTTCTAGTAACAGATAACTCTGAGATATATTGTTTTTTCTTAATGATTGCATTACTATTTACTATTTTCCTAATCTTCATCTATTCCTACCCTCATGCCATCCTAGAATTGAAAGGTTAGATTTATGAAGTATATTTTATGTATTTATAAAGAAATATTAAAAACATTAAACAGCTTAGACATTTGACTTATTCTGAAATATTTTTCACAAAATGCATACCTAGATATAAGGAACAATAAAATGATTTTTTAAACATTTCTAATAAGAGAATCAACTCTTCTGTTGGAACATCTAGGGTATGGGTACACAACTGAAGTGTCTCTGATAACTTCATATTTCTTACCCATAGAAATTACTATGGCAAATTTATTGTCATAAAGTGTTTTATTTTTTCTGAGAAACAATGAAATGCCTGAAAGTTTTCATAATCATGAAATACGGGTTTTCCATATGGCTTTTTCCTTGTCTTTGTTCATTGTTCTGCTCATTATTCTACAGTCTATAATAAATTAGGGTCGGTTTTTGACAACTAATGGAGGACTGAAACATATCCTAAATTTAGCCATTCCTTACTATACTTAGAATGGCTTTCACTATTTATCCTTCTCTTGCCCAAAACTAACCTTTCTTAGTCTCCTCCTGTAAAAAAAGAAAAGTAGTAACAAGTTTGTGATGATTCATCTCTCGAGTCTAAAACAAGAATTTCAAGTCTTTTTTTAAAATAGCATTGTTGTTATGATTTTTTATTCTGGAATAACTGTATTTATGTGGGCTTTCAGCCAATAGATCCTGTCCTGATGAGTTTGACTACAAAGGTCCGTTTTCACCAGATGGGGATGTTGCATCAGGAAAGAACTCCTTTAGAGCAAAACAAGGATTTTCCTACAACTAAGGAAGTGCAAGGGGCAAAAACCGTCTGTACTTTCAAGGTTTGGGTGTGAAATCACGAAAATCAGAGAAAAAGATATTTTGAAAACATATAATTATGCATATATATATATATATATATATATATATATATATATAAAGCTAGTTCAGATGATATGTCTTAGATTTTTGCAAACTAGATTTGATTTTTTTTCCTTCGTATCCCGCCAGCAAAAATATTTTGTCAACTGCCTTTTCCTCATGCACATAAAGCATAAATGAATATCTAAATAAATTGTATTTTAAGGAGAAAGGTTGGATGTAATGGATTTCTTTGTTTTTTGAAAATTTCTTAAGATGGTAATATGCCAGTATTATTTTACATATTCACAGTTTATTTTTATTCCACTTTAATAATTTCTTGTCCTTAGGATGCTATATTAAGATTTACACATACAAAGTTATTTCCAGTGCATTAGTGATTGTTGATATATTTTATCCATGTTACATTTTAACTACTATTATCAAATTTTTGAATAAAAATGAATATGATTTATAGAGTATTATTCATATATCATTTCAAATCATGTGCAGATTAAATTGTATAACATACTTTATTGTGCTGTTTCTAAGGTGATATTGAGAACTTAGGACTAGGGAAGAAGGTTGCAGTTCAACTTGAGTTTGAGGAATATTTTGAGCTAGTCAGTTTAAGAAAATACCAATGTCCATGATTTAACAACATTTTAGATACTGAAAAGTATTGCTTGAATGTGCTCATATAAATTATAATTGTTCCATATTCAAGAATTCTTCATAATAATTAAAATCTATGAATTTGTATTGGTGGACAAGGGACTAAAGTAATGGATAAAACTAAATTAAAATAATAATTTTGCTACTCTGAACTATCGCAACTTATATTGAAAGTGGTAGATCCTGATGTGTTGACTTTAAGGAATATTCTTGACAGAGTTAAATTTTAAAAATATGCAGTCATTCTAATATAGTAAAATCTATTTTTAATCACTAACCATAAAAAATACTTATGGATATGGATACACAAATATACACATAATTTTTTACCTAATCTCTCTTTGCTATTTCAAGTGAGCCCAAAATATTAAACAATTCACTTAAAATTCTTTATTGGGCATGCATGAGTTATAAATATTATAAATGCTATTTCAAATTGAGGAACTAAAGAAACTTTTCAAGTCTGATGACAATGCATTACTTAATCATACTTAACTATAAGAATAAGAAATTTATTTTAAATATCTACAAGTGTAATAAGATAACTTTACTTCCCATATATAGAGAGTAGCTACCTAGGAATTTCAAGAGTTGCTCCACCAGGTTGCAAAAATTTGTTTTCTATGGAATCACACATAGTCATTTCTGATCTTTTCTATAATAGTCTGAATCTTTTGTCCTGAATAATTCCCACTTATCCAACCTCATACCCTGAAAATTCATTTCTGAGTATTTATCATGAAATTACCAGTAAGCATACAGAAATAACTAACTTTTCTTTGGCTTCTACCTGATATCAAGTATAAATTAAATATTTATTAAAATAGTATTTTGGAAATTTTCACAGTAAAATGGGTATTTTCATTGAAATGAGCTGAACTGAGAAAAAACACCACTGTGTGCCATGGACTAGGGTTTTCAATCACAGATATTTGTGTACCTGAAACAACCCCAACCAGAGAATATCAAGTTTTTGCCAAGGATGTAGAACAACTGGATCTTAGAATGCTATCAATCTACTCCTGTATTATGCCCAAAAGAAATGCCAACACTGGTTGACAAATAATAAGTTTCAAATTTTTAGAGACATATTATTTGTAATATCACCAAAGTAGAAATGACCCATCAGTAGTATGCTAGATAAATAAATTGTAGTATAGGTATTCACTATAATAGCATACTTTAGTAAGAATGGAAAAAAGAGCTACAATTATACACAAAACATGGCTTAATCTCACAAACATAATAAATATTAAGTGAACAGTGTGTAATTCCATTTACATGAGTTCAAAGCAAGAGAACAAATTTATGGAGATAGAGGTTCTTGGTGAGTGTCTAGGATACTAGGGATGAGCTGATGAAGGTTTTTTGGAAATTTATTAATATTCTGATTAATCTAGGTCCTAGTTATAAAGTTGGGCTCAACTTGTAAACTCTATTAATAATAATAATAATAGTAATAATAATAATAAAATAATTTTCTGTGGATTATAAGTCAATTAAGAATTTCCTAAGAAATTCACAAGGCATAGGAAAAGCTTGATTTAAAAAACACCAGACAGAACGTAGTATATGGGAAAGGTGGAACTGGGTTCCAAAGCCAGAGGAGAAAGTGCATATGAGATCATTGCTTTAGGCGGGACAGAGAAGGTGGGGGTTTGGTCTAAGGCAGAAGCAGGGGAGATAGAAGTAGATGAATTCCAAGGTAAAACATGAGTTGGAATTGGTAGTACCTGGTGATGGATATGAAAGATGAGGAGAACAAAGTGCCTGGTACAGATAGTGCCTGGATTATTTTGCAAGAATCTCCTGCCATACAACAGGTGGATGCAGCACGTGGTCAGAGGAAGAGATGTTCTCAGAGCTGGGAGGGAGGGGAGGAGGAGAAGAAAATTCACAGGAGGCAGGACTTGGATTGAGACAGGGGCTTTTCAGATGAAAGATTTGTCATGCTGACCATTTCCTTCATTTTGATCGGCTTTCCTTGCTAACTGCTTCTAGTGTGGTGCGGTCTGCTGGCTTTCCTCCTCCTTCCTGATCTTCATCATTCTTACTTGCTGTTTCTTTCTCTGGAATGCCCAGGACTCCATTCAAAGTGCCCCCTTTCTTCTCTAATAATGTGATCATCCACATTTATCTTGTCCAATAATATCCAAACTTAAATCTTCAGAACATGAATCTCTTTCTATTCCCAGAGTTACATATACAATTACATACTTGGAATCTTCATTGGGGTTTGCAATAGTCATCTCCAATCTGGAATACTTAAAACTGAGCCTCTCATCCTTCTTACCAGAACTTCTTGCAGTTTTCCCCTTCTGGTAGTGTGTTCCCAACACCTTGGAGTCAAGGTGGACTCTTTTCTTTCAATCACATCCCACATCCCATCTTTCAGCTCTGCCTTTAAAATAGATTCTAAAATCCCTGTTTCTCATAACCTTGATTCTTATGCCCTCATCTGAGCTACTTAGTCTCTCACCTGGGTTAATACAACCCTTATAACTAATATTTTCTTGGCTTCTACCCAGGCCTCTCCCTGTATCCCATTTTTTTTTGTTTTGTTTTGGTACTAGGGATTGAACCCAGTGGCAGTCTACCTCTGAGCTACATTCCCAGCCCTATTTTATTTATTTTTTTGGTTTATGTAAAAGGGCCTCACTAGGTTTTTGAGAGTCTTGCTTGCTACATTGCTAAGGCTGGCCTCAAACCTGTGATCCTCCCATTTTAGCCTCCCAAGTACTGGGATTGCAGGCATGAGCCACCATGCCAGGCCCTATATTCTGTTTTTATCATAGCAACCAGAACAATTCTTTAAAAATGTAAATCAAGTCATTTCTTAATCAAAATATCACAATTATTCTCCACTTATGCAGAGTAAAATCTGAAGTCCTTACAATGGGCAAAAAGAGGCCATGCGACTTTCTTATCCTCTATGACCTTTCCTCCTGCTACTCTATACTTTGTTCCCTCTCTTCAATCCATACTAGAGAACTCGACGCCCCTTAAGCACATCGGACACCTCGTTCCTTAAGCAGCTGGCACATCCTGACCCTGGATACTTCTCTACATAGACACCTGCAAAGAACACCCTTTCCCCAAATGCCTCAGCTAGCTCCATCACCTTCTTCAAGTATTTGTTCAAATGCCACTTTAGTCATCATCACACATGAAATGGCAGCTGACAGCACATACACTTCTGATACCACTTACCGTGCTTTTCCTCACCCTAAAGCATACATCCATTGCGTTCTAGATATGTCTCATCCATATAAGTTTCCCTCCACTACAAAGGAAGTTTCATGAAGGCAGGAATTGGGAGACTTTTGACTGTTTACTTTGCTGACATATCCCAACTCCCTTGCCCATAGCATATCCTCAATTCAAATCTAAAATGTATTTTTATCTTCATTTAAAATATATATTTCTAGCCGGGTGTGGTGGCGCATGCTTGTAATCCCAGCATTTGGGAGGCTGAGACCGGAGAATCCGGGTTCGCTGCCAGCCTCAGCTACCTAGTGAGGCACTCCGCAACTTAGTGAGACTCAGTTTCAAATTAAAGAATAAAAAATAGGGCTGGGGATATAGCTTGGAGGTAGAATGCCTCTGAGTTCAATCCCCAGTACCGCAAAAAAAAAAAAAAAATATATATATATATATATATTTCTGTCTCCCTTATCCTCCACTAGAATGTTAAGTCTCAAGATCTTCTCTTTCCTCATTCATAAATCTCAAGTGCCTACCCCATCATTTTCACTCATTAGCTGCTTATTGAATTAATAAATATTGAAATATTCAAGTGAAGGCAGCTCAGGTGCACATGAAAAATTACAGAAATATTCTAGAATATTCTATGCTCTGGAACTGCAAGTGGTTAAGCATTGCTGGAGAATCAGAGAGAGAAAAGATATTAGGAGATGAGATCAGGAAAGGAGTCAAGAGCACTCATGAATGACATGAAAGTCATGGTCCATGGAGTGTAGCAAAAGGTCTAGATTTTATCTTTGAGTAGACAATGAGGAAACACTGGGGTAGTCTGTACAATAAAGTGAAGAGATCAGATGCAAATGCTAGGAAAATAGCTCACAAATAGAAAATGAACCGGAAGAGTCTGGATTAGCACTAGGGAAGTGGCAAGTGAACAGCTGTAATAATTCACTGTGAAAATTAAGAGCTGATAGCTGGATGTGGTGACACATGCCTGTAATCCCAGTATGTGGGAGGCTGAGACTAGAGGAACACAGATCTGAGGACAGCTTCAGCAAGTAGTGAGACTCATTTACCAACCTAGTGAGACTCTGTCCCAAAATAAAAATAAAAATGAGTTTGGGAGTGTAGCTTAGAGGAAGACTGCCCCTGGGTTCAATCCCCTGTATCAAAAAAAAAAAAAAAAAAAAGAATTAAGAGCTGATCCAAATATTTGAAGTAGTCATTTTAGTCTCAATGGAAAATTTAATAAGGTGGATACAATTCCAGAATAAATAAAAATATACTTATTAAAACTGGTAGCATAACAAAATTCTGGTATATTTTATTTTTATCATCTCAAAGATATAAAACATAGATTTAAATATTGTATTTTGTCATGGGTTATTTTTTAAATATAAAACCTACTGGAATCTTGCAAAAAGAACTGCAATTTATTTAAGAAAATTATATAGCCTTTAATATTGGAGTTCCTTCTTAAGGATCTTTATAACCCCTCTCCCATTTACATCACTTCTTAAATAACTATCTCTTCTCAATTATCACCATAAATGAGTGATTCAAATGTCTTTGCCTCTGGTCACTATTTCTCCTCCCCAGATTCAAATGTTCTTATATGAAGCAATTCATTTTACAAAATGTATTACATTAGGCAAGATAATTTACATATATAAAAACATCCTTATAAGAAGAAATTTGATATTAGTATGTCATGTGCTTTAATTGGTACTTTCTTTTTCTTCTGAGTCTTTCTAGATCCTAAATTGTACCCACTTGTATGATTTAAATGTATCTATGTCTCAAATGTAACACACCCAGTATTGAACTCATTATTCTATCCCCAAACTTTAACCCTTTCCAAGGTCTCCCTTCTCAGTGAAAAAACCCAGGCAGCCATTCACATGTATGAACTTCATTCCTGACCTCTTGCCTCCCCATTCTTTCCATCCATGGTGACAGTTTTACACCAAGAATATCTCTCAAGTCTTCACATTGTCTCTGTCACCATTATGGCCACCACCCCCAGTCTATGCCATCACCATCTCTGGCCTTAATTACCCTAGAGACCTACTAGCTAGATTCCTCACAAACATTCTTGCCCCTTCCTCTTTTCAAATTATTCTTGACATTCAAGCAAAAAAATTATTGGAAAGGAAAATCTGATCTTATAAGATGCACTCTTTAAATTCTTCAAAGACTTCTGAGTGATTGGAGGATTAAGACCTAAGTCCTTGACAATGTCAGCAACATCAGGTCCTTCCATGCCTGCCTCTTCTTCTCCATAAAAGCCCTGATTATTTTCTGCTCCCACCATAGACGTTTATACTTGCTTCTTTCTGTATATCTCCCTCACCAACCCTTCAACCCCAAGCTCATCCAATGCCTGCGTCCCTCCCTAGACTATAATCTCGCTAAGGACAGAGAGTATCTAGGTGCAGCACTGTACCACAAGTACCCAGTAGCACTTAGAACATTTTCATGCTTAGTAAATATTTGATGAATGAAAGAACCATTTTGAGAAAGTAGACTTAACAGTGAATGCCACCAGGAAGCAAAAGGAAGCCATTAGCTAGCAAGGCTCTCTGGATGCCAGGCCACATAAGGGGAAAAAAGAAACCTGGTTTAGGGGCCCAACGTTATAATTTAAGCTCTTTTGACTTTACCTAGTGCTTCTGATGCCTCATTTAATGTGAGTGTTGCCCATTAGGTTACTCAGAAAGCTGTTTAGTTGAGTTCTGGAACTTAAATACCAAATCATTGGCTCAGAGTAATTTTGGCTCCAATTGAACAACCATTAAGTCATAGGTTTTAGTCATTATGCATTCCTTAGAACATCATCTGACTTATATAATAACTCCATTAAGAAGATTTCAGTACCACAAACTTGGAAACTAAGGGACAGAAGGGAGCTGATTCCAAGACTCTTTCACTGGGACAGAGGGCTGGCTCATTTGCAGAAAGCTGAGTGTTGATAACAGCTTCATAGATCAGGCAGCTACACAAAAAGCCTCACAGGCGGGATGTATTAAGATCCGCTTTGGGGGTGCCGAGGGTTTTTTTTTTTTTTCTTTTTTGAAATGTGAGATCTAAAATAATTTGGTTTCTGGCCTCTTGCCACTGTTCTCACTCCACACTTGCTGTTTTATATATGATTATTGAGTTGACCCGAAAGGCTTTTACGTCGGGGCCTGCAAGGTCAGTGTCCCTGCCACCTCCCCATCTCCGCCTGTACCTACCTCAGACGTGGCTTTGTACTATCCCCGCTGGACACTGCACCTTTCGGTAATTATAAATGTCTGGTTTCAGCCACTTCAAAGGTTTCCCAGCACTGGGAGTCCTCCTTCAAAGCCTCCGCATTGCTGAGGAACTTCTGTCATTGACAGGAGGTCCTCCTTTGAAGTTTTTCATGCCATTTATTGATTTCCCCCCTTTAAAGATGTTCAGATTAGAAAATGCTTCACCCCCTTTGAAAATGTGCATATTTTCATGATACCGAAGGGTTAATCCTTTGAAGATATTTACATTTTATAGCGTTTTCCTTATATGGAGAAATTTGACATCGGATATGCCACATGCTCTGTGGCGCTCTCCTGGATTCTTCAGGATGCTCTCAGTTTAGTATGTTGTTGGTTTGTGTGCTATGCTTTTGTTCTTTTTTTTAAATACCATGGCAAAAGAATTCAACAAATGCGCTGAAAGAAAAGTTGGTATAATTCGGAAATAACCTTTATTCTGGTTGTTTAAATAAATCTACTTAAACTGGGGACAGTTTTAACCTTTAGGAGTGTTTGCAAAGGTTCCTGTAGCTCATGACCATTTGCAGAGTCTGAACACTGTGCTTAACCAGCAACAAAGGTTAGCTTTGAAAAGTAGCTCTACACTAGTGTACATTGCATCTCTCATTCACATTTTCCCCCTGTGCATATGTCCTTAAGTCTCAGTTCCCTAATCTCTTAAACAGGACAGTAGGGATGCTATGAGGATTAAGTTTAAATAATGTGTATTTAAGGAGTTTTCTATTACTACCTTGCACATTCTAAGTCAGCAGGCTATGCTTGTGGCAATTAAATGACCAAATCCAGCTAGTTCAATATTGGATGACAGCCTATGTTATGCTTTTAGGTATTAGCTTTAGAACTGTCCCTGCTGGGCAGAAGAACACTACTTTCCCTCTAACTAACGAATTTCAGCAATTCTGTCACTAGGAATTTCAATCATTTAGTATAAGACTTTGGTTACTGTTAGTACTGTGGGGAGAAGAAATACTTTAAGTGCTGGTGTACATGAGGACTCTGAAAGCAGGTTATGGTGATAAAAAGAGAAGAGAAAAGGAGGAAACAGTGCTCAAGACTAGGAAAGGATCTGGGAGACTGAAGGACAAGGGGGGGAAAGGAGATGGGGTAAGTGAGAACTTAGTTCATATTTTTCAAAGGTTAAAATACACACACACACACACACATCACAGTCTACAACATATGAACTTAATTTACAACTAAAACTAATAAACAGTGGTATAATACACTAAACTACAGATATTAAATCTGCAATGCCACACACCATAAAAGGAAAATAAATATAACTACGATGAGTTTAGATACCTTGTGAGCTTGTAAATGCATATTAGATGTAGCCCAGTTGTTAACCAAAAATCATAGATGACCTTGCTTTGCATAACAAAAAAATAAAGCATCTCCACTGAACCCCTGTGTTTGGCATAATACAATTATAATCATAATGCCAGGGAGATATTTTCATTTTCTTGAATGTCAGTGACTAACTTTCACTTCTCTAGAGGTCTAAAAACACTGCTTCATTCAGTATTTCAATCATTTAGTTCTATAATATTTATACAGTGCCAAGGAAACACAAATGGCCCATACACGTGTGAAAAGATTCTAAGCTTTACTAATTGTGAGGGCAAAATAAATGTAGGTGATAACAAGATACCTATTTTATCCATTGGATGCTTAATAATATCAAGCGTTCCAAGAGTCGTGGATGTATTAGTAATCTTATATGTTGTTGGAGGAAGTATAATTTGATATGTATTCTGAAGGGTAATTAGGAAATATTTATGAAAATGTAAATGTGTATATCTTTCAATCTAGAAATTTTCCATCAGCTTTTTCTTGTAGAAACAGCATGGTTGTTGTAGCATTGTGTCAAATGAAAAAAGAAGAAAGGAGAAGAGAAGAAGAAGAAGGAGGAGGAGGAGGAGGAGGAGGAGGAGGAGGAGGAGGAAGGGAGGGAGAGAGGGAGGGAGGGGAGGAGGGGAAAAGGAGGGGAGAAGGTGAAGTTAAAAAGGAGAAGGAGAAGAAAGAGGAAAAATAGCTAAATATCTAAATATCCATCAACAATGAAATGCTTAAATGAGCTAATAGATGTTCTATTGCATAAAATACTCAGAAATTAGGCAAAAAAGTGTTATATATATATGTTCCCTAACATGGAAACAATTTTTCAACCATGTAGAAAGAGGAAAAAAAAGAAAGTTGGAGAATTACATATACTGAGTGATATCAATGATATAAAATGCACAGTATGTATCTTACATGTATGTATGTACCTAAAGAGTGATAACAATGCTCAACTCTGAAACAGAGTTTAGAGGTGGTAATCATTGGTGGCTCTTTATCTTAATTGATTAAACATGGCACAAAATATGTATGCTTGTGTAATTAAAATACATGAAGTAAGTAAATTTAAGTATCATCTTCTGAGTAAGTGAATACATATACAAGATTCCATTCCAAATACAGAAATACTAAGCTTTCTGTGAGTCCTTAAATGTGTACTTACTTTTGTGCAAATTCTCTATTTGTTAAAATTCAAATGTGCTTTATTTATTAATTTTGGGGGAATACAAAAGGTATATGGCTATATTCTTTTGGTTCAGCATATGCTTCAAAAATATCTTAGATAGAAGTGTCTTGTCTTGGTATGAGTAATCAGTGCTTACAATCAACCATCACATCCCAATCAAAATCCCATATATGTTTGTCTTTATCTCTATCCAATCTCCCAACAATTCCCCTAACCTCAGAGTCATCTAAGGATCTATACTAGTGCCAGGTCAGTAAGGGAAGTAAGATAGGCTTGGGGGCACAATCTGTCTGCCAAACTCTCCTCTGTTTCCTCAAATGAAAATACAGCAATTTATTTTCTAATTGCACATGTTGCATCAAAATGTTCAAGTCTTCAAATATCTATTTCATGTCAAAGAGTTTCCCTCCCCTTTTCTTAATCTTTCATACATGAGAAAAATATTTTCTACTCTTAAAGGAATTCAAGCTGTAAAACTTAGTGTTTAACAACAAAATCAGATGTCCTCAAGTTTAAATTTATTTTGAATATTTACAATGCATTCCAATATATTAAATTTTCTACAGTCACATAGCAATTACATACATATACATACATTGAAGAACAGACTGTAGCTATTGATGTGAATCACTGTAACATACTTAACTTTAATATATTATTCAATATGCACATTAAGATAGAGTTCTCTTAAAATTGCTCTACTTTTGTGTATCATAGATTTTTATTTTAAAGATTAGCTTATTTCTAAAACTTGAGTCTTGTCTTGTATTGATAGTCTAGTTGGCTGATGTCTAGATATTTATTTTAAAGATGAAAAATTCAATTTATTCTGGTTTGTTGTAGGTTGTAACCTTTGTGGACAGTTTTTTTTTTTTTTTTTTTTTTTTTTTTTTTTTTTTTTTTTTTTTTTTTAAA
>PVLC010036591.1:0-15702 GCA_004027655.1 Graphiurus murinus
CATAATGTTTTCCAGTTGCATTCATTTCCCTACAAATAGCATGATTTTGTTCTTCTTTATAGCTGAGTAAAATTCCATTGTGTACATAGCCCATTGTTTTGTAATCCATTCATCGGTAGATGGACATCTTGGCTGCTTCCATAGTTTGGCTATTGTGAATTGTGAAGCTATAAACATAGATACACATGCGTTGGTCTGATAGTTTGGTTTCCATTCTTTTGGGTAGATACCCAGAAGTGGTATTGCTGGATCATATGGTAGGTTCATTTCCATTCGTCTAAGGATCCTCCATACTGTTTTCCAAAGTGGTTGCACTAGTTTGCAATCCCACCAACAACATATTAGGGTTCCCACTTCTCCACATCCTTGCCAGCAGGTGATCATAATATCTATATCATGGAGTTATTGTGAAATATAAGATTAAGTGCATAAAGAACATATTTGAACATATTGGTCAATATCTGCTTGGTTGTATTTTATTACTACTATAAGTAACTAAGATTGAGATTATAATTCAATGGTTTACCATATAATATATCTTATTTATATTTCCAGTTCTCACTGCTTCTGAAGATAAATGGATTATGAAACTATGGTATATACACACATGGCAGTTTATTCAGCTATAAAGAACAAAATCATGTAATTTTCAGGAAAATAGATTGAACTAGAGAATAGTAGGCTAATGAGATTTGCCAGTCTCAGAAAGTCAAGGATTGTATGTTTGTTTCTCTCTTATGTGGAAGCAAGAGAAATTGGGGGAAAACGGGACTTGAGATAAATGAGGAGAGATACCAGTAGAATAATGGAAGAGGATTTGGAGAGAGAGAGTAGAGAGGAGAAAAAGGATATCGGATGAAGAGAATAGTTCAAATAACACTACGTTTATATATGAAGTTATCAACACCACTGTCAATAATATGCAGGGAAAGGGGAAAGGAAGAAGGTGTGATCTGGAGGAAATTACACCAGGTGCTATGTGCATGGACGATTATGTCACTTTGAACCTCACTATGATGTATAATAACAATGCAGCAATAAAAGTATATTAAAATTATTAAAAGTAAATTAAAATTATATCCATTTTATATTTACTTTGCAGTTATGATTTTTGACCCTTTGAAAGAATTTTAAATTTCTCTATAACATTCACTGAAGCAAGAGGTAAACCACCCAATGGAGCAAAGAGACTGCCTTTTGGCAGTCTAACATATGTGTGCCTACACTTGGGTACTGGAGGATTGCAATAGAACAATAGAACTTCAATTATGTCCACTATGAGTCTCTTAATGAGTTTTTCTTTTCTTGTTTTGTTTGTTTGTTTGTTTGTTTGTTTGTTTGTTTGCAGTACTGAGGATTGAACCCAGGGGCATTCTACCTCTGGGTTATGCCCCCAGTCCTATTTTCTATTCTTTATTTTGAAACAGGGTCTCACTAAGTTGCAGAAGGCCTCACTAAGTAGCTGAGGCTGGCTGGGAACCTGGATCCTCCCATCTCAGCCTCCCAAGTACTGGGATTACAAGCAAGCGGCACCAAGCCCGGCCTGCTTTTGCTTTTTCTATTGATAACTTTGATTCTGTTTCATACAAACTGAATATTTTCCACCGATGGAAACTGAGTCTTATGGTTGACCATTTGGTAACCTCTATAAGGGGAATAATTGTGAATAATTGAGATCAAGTGTGACCCCTGAAAGATGACAGAGAATGTGCTCTGTGTTTTATTTTTCTTCGTGTTTATTTGCTTATTTATATATTCCTGAATTCAAGTATTTAAATCGTTGTGTCTGTTGGCAGGGAGAACTGTCCTGTGAGGTTGTGACTGGGTTTATAGTTCACATGTATCTGACGTTGCGGTGCCAACGCTATTTCTGCTCTTCGTTTCTGTGTCTCATTGAGGACTTTAGATGAGTGTGAAGTATTTTGCTCTCTCTGGAGTGTATTAATAATTTAGATTATTACATCTTTCAAATTAAATGAATTCTGTTCAGATGGATTTGTTGAGAATGCTTCAGAAATTAAGGAAGCAGAGTTTTTAATATAATAAAGTGTTTGACTAAAATATAAAATTCTTGATATGGAAACTTCTTTCTCAGAAACATTAAACGATTCCAGATTCATTTAATTAAAATGGATCTTTGGACAAATCAGAATGGCTAATAAGGTTGTTTTAAAGAAATTTTAAAAAGGCTGCTTTATGTCTTTTTTTTCTGCTTCATCCTAAGTAAGGCACAGGAGTACATTTTATTTTTATAGAACTTTATCTTATTTTATTATGTGTTGTCCTACTTAGTTTTAATTTTCTAAATGTCTTATATAGTTTGAATAAAGATAATAAGGAGACATTACTCATCTGTATAATATTTAAGATTTTGAAAAGATATACAAAGTAATTATATTTGTAGTATCTTACCTTAATATTATTTTTAAGATTTTAAGAACCCAAAGCCTTGAGCAATCATTAAATGAAGTTAGTATATCACTGTTTTTTTTTTGGATATCTGCTTAATTTTTCAATATTATTGAATAATAACAGATTGTTTTCATGAAATTATACATTTGGGTCATTTTAATGAAGTTACCCAATTTTTCCATTGTAAAAAATACAAAAAAATATACAGCAGTAGAAAATTCTGTTTTATGAAATCAAGAATTTTGAGAGTCTGCTGAGATGCTCACATATGGTAGATAGCTCTCAATTATCCACCATCAAGCATCTCTTTTGAATTGATTTTATTTCATTTGGTTGAATGTTATACTTAATATGCATTGTTAAGATAATACTGGAAGAAATGGTGAGAGGGAAGCATAAATGTATGGTGAGTGCAATAAAATTTATTTATCAATGTATAAAGAAAGCAGTCTTGCAGTGTCTTAGTCTCTAATATGAAAGAAGATAATGAAAAACAAGATGTGAATGGTCATGAAAATGTTTGCAGTGTTTGCAGAAAGGAGGGCTTTACTTGCTGCCACAGCTCCTTAAGAGCTGGATCTTGAGCAAGGCTCAGTGTGCTGGAGTCCTGCAAGGCAGATGATTCCAAAAGAAGGAATGTGTGGCATATCCCACTTTGCATTATTATATTCTGGAAATCTGGGGTGCTTTGGGTTTTGCTTTTATATTAATTATAAAGGAAAACATCTTAGAAACATGTGGCCTGACAGATACTGATCTCTTAGCTGAAAAAAACAGTGCCTTGAGACAGCTCAATGCATTAACCTTTTACAAGCATCAGTGTAGAAACAGGCTTTGCAAGTTTATCTAAATAGCTACTACAAATAGTCTTTTGTCCACTACCACCTAGTGTCCCTGGAACCCTCTAACTACCTGAGATAAGATAGAACACTGCTTAAAGGGGCTAAACAAAATTTTAAAGATTTTAACTAATGAAAAAGAATTTTTATATACATGTTATAACTTTAACTGTTTGAGGATAACCTTTGGAAAAACAAGTCTGTAAAAATTCCTGTTCTATATGCCTCATTGCAAAAAAAAATAGCATAAAACAGCGACTGACAAACAATAAAACAGATACGCTTCTTTACTGCATTTGGTGTGAGTGTATTCTCTCGGCCTCATCTCATTCCACACCTGTTGAGGGACCCCGGACCCCAGCAACTTGCCTTGGATTACTTAGTCTGCAAATAATGAATCTGTAAAGACACAAAGGGTTGTGTAAATATTTTTGCCAGAGTTGGCTTAGTTTGTTATGCTTATTTTTAAAAATGCTATAAGCATTAACTGCCAAATAGTCCTGCCAAACTGGAATTTGGCTTCCTCACTCTTAAAATGATAATCATCTTCTACCTTCTGTGCAATCTGCTCAGATAGAAAAGAATCCACGGCCCACTGGAATAATTTTATCTTCTTTGAGATGACTTTATAATACCCCTCTTTATTAAAAATAGAACAAAAGTTTCTTCACAGGAAAAAGAGTTAAACTTCCTTAAAATTGCAGTGCCCAAGACCCTATCTGAATCTAGTGGTCAAATATCCTGTGATATTTTATTTCTTATTTTTGCTGCTCTAAGATTATATCCTCCATTTAGAACAAATAAAACTTATAAGAAATATTCTTATATTTGAAACTATTTTATATTTCCCAGAAGGTTTCTGGAAATCATATAGACCTGTTCTTTTGCTTTATAAAAAGAGACCTAGATTTGTTTGTTATGCTCCACATTTTGAAATTAGCTCAATAAACAAGTACAATATGCTCAAAAATTGTCAAATCAGAAGGTTGCCTAGAGTACCCTGTTAAGTCATGAAGGTAAAAATATTACTAATAAAACTATTTCAGTAATTTTGGACTCCATATGAATACTTGAGAAATTTGTCAATAATTATTTTCTGCATTATTATTTTTACTGCCAAAGGAAATATTGATCATATTCCATGAAATAATTATATGCCATACCCCAGGAAAAAAAAAATCTTACTTTTTGGTATTATTGGTGACTTTAATAAATTGACCACAATCATTTAATATCATTTTCAAGTATGTGAGTGTGTGTGATATTGGGGATTGAACAATGAGGCATTCTATCTGTGACCTGCACATACGGCCCCTTTCATTTTTATTTTGAAATGGAGTCTTGCTAGGTTGCTGAGAGTCTCATTAAGTTGCTGAAGCTACTCTGAAACGTGCAATCCTCCCATCTCAGTCTCCAAAGTACTGGGATTATAGGCATATGCCACTATGCCTAGCTCCAAAAATTTTTTTTGCTTTCCTCTAATAGTTATCTGAGGCTCTGCTATAAGCTTTGATCTCAAATTTGTGTATTAAACAATAAAAGAATAATCACAGTGTATCAAGAAAATGACTGTATCAGGTATTTTGAACTATTAATAATTCAGAGAGTAGACCATTGATACAAGCTTTCAAACTGACTTTCAGACTGTTTCATTTTATTGAGTCATTATGCTCTGATTTCTTTTTAGTCTAGAAGCAAAAATATTTTATAAAAACACACTGGTGATTCACAGTCTAGGAAAACAAGAATTAATTACCCATGATCAAGTAACTAATGAGTTCAATTTAATTGTGGTTGTCTCATGCTTGTAATCCCAGTACTTGGGAGGCTGAGACAAGAGAATCACATGTTCATGGCCAGCCTCAACATCTTAATGAGACCCTCCACAACTTAGTGAGACCCGGTTTCAAAATCAAAAGTAAAATAGGACTGGGGGTATGGTTTAGATGTAGACTGTACCTGGGTTCAATCCCTAGTGCCAAAAATAAAAAAATAAAAATAATTGTAATTGTGGTGTTAGAAATACTGTTGATACTATTTTAATGCTTTATTTTTATGAATACATGAAAAAGTTACTGCCATTAACCCTTAATTTAGTAGACTACACTTTTTAAACTGAAACAACATTTTATGTTGTTTTTTTGTTATTGTTTTGGTGTGTGTGTGTGTGTGTGTGTGTGTGTGTGTGTGTGTGTGTGTGTGTTTTCCGGTACTGGGGATTGAATAGGGGTATTCTACCTCTGATCTACACCCCCAGTCCTAATTTTTTATTCTTTATTTTGAAACAGGGTCTAACTAAGTTGCTGAGAGCCTCACTAAGCAGCAGAAGAGGTTGGCGGTGAACCCAGATCCTCTGGTCTCAGCCTCCCAAGTACTGGGATTACAGGCATAGGACACCAGGCTGTTATTGTTTGCTTGTTTGTTTGTTTTTGTACTTGGGCTTGAACCCAGGAGCATATCTCTGAGGTATATCCTTAGCTGTGTGTGTGTGTCTGTGTGTGTGTGTGGTACTGGGAATTGAAACCAGGGGCATTCTACATCTGAACCATACCCCCAGCCCTATTTTACTTTTTGTTTTGAAACAGGGTCTTGCTAAATTGCTGCGGCTGACTTTGAAGCTGTGATACTTCTGTCTTCACCTCTCAAGGACTAGGATTATAGGTGTACACCACCACATTTAGCCACAGTCCCTCTCCAGTTTAATTTTTTGTTTTTTTGCTTTGGAACAGGATCTTGCTAAATTGCTGAGGCTGGCCTCAAAGCTCTAATCCTCTGTATCAGCCTCTGAAGTACTGGGATTATAGGCATGCTGGAAGTCCAGCAGCATTTTTAATAGAATCTGATTGTTGTCAACTTAACCTTCTTGCTCTAAACCTTATCTAGAATTCAATAACAATTTCTCTGAGCCTCCTTGCTTTTTAGGACAATAGAATGGATTGCATCCTTTTAATAAAATTTTGTCTTCCTGCTTATTAGTATATAATTGGAAAATTTCATTGTATAACCAAGACCATACCTCAACACATTTGAGAATGATTCTTCTTTAATCAGCATAGAAAACCCATTATTACAAATAAAGATTGACTTTGCATGTGAAACTGCTGTTTGTTGCCTACATTCTCCAAGGATGTTGTAAAAACTTTGTCATCGTGCAGATGGAAATGTCACCGTGTTGGCTCAAACCTCTCCAGCTTGATATCTGGTTTGCAGGGGCCCAATTTCACCAGTGGTGAAAGGTTGTTTCCTGGCAGCTAAGGGATGTTAGTACATTTGGAAGAACTTGAGAAAAAGGAATTTACCCAAATGTATGGGTACTGAATATGAAATCTTGCAGAGGAAGCTTTTTGAGATTTTTTTTTTTTTTACCTTCTGGCTAAAGAAGTGTTTCCATGGCCAATCTGAGATTTGGTATCAAAATTTGGAGATAGAAGTTAATTCTCTGGCATCTTATGTGCTTGATATTGAATGTCTCTAGATTATAAAGCAAAGCCAAGAAGTCTTGTACGGTTAATTAATACTCTTGGAGATCCATAGGTGTATAAGCAGAACAAATCCCAATCTACCAACTTTTTGTGATGAAGAGCAATCTTTGGAGATTACACATGATTACAAAGTAAGACATCCTAAAATTATCTGAAACATAGGTAAGATAAAAAGGAGGCTTTCTCAATATCCTACAATGAAAGAAAACTCAAGCATTTTCTTGGAAAATGAATTAGTGTGATGTATTACTTACTACTGATTTAGCGTCCTAGGTCTAGTAACCTCACATGCTAAATCAGTTTCCCCAATGAAGATTCAACATTAAAACATGTTAGATGGAACAGAAAATCCCCATGCTTATAGATTATGGCCTTATTAGACCTTAAACAGTGTTGTATATAGAGGAATCATATTCTAAACATTCTGTATTTGTTCATTTTTGCACAAATCACATTCTTCTTCATTATTTAATTAAATAAAATTGTAATGAGGACACTTGTATGAAAGAGTTTTTAAAATGTTTTGCAAATCAGTTTAACATAATATTAACGTTATGCATATATAAAATTAGAAAAATAGGAGGACAGACCCATTAGAATGTCCTGAAATATATCAACTCTTTAATCACTATTAATCAGTGAAATGTGATTTTAGATTTATTCAACTGTATGTATCTATTAGGTATGCAATTAATGTATCTGGGCAAAAGTATGTAATTTTAGAAAATTTCCTGTTTAAACATTTTTGGAAATAATTTTGGTGGGAAACAACTCTTCTAATAAATATTCTAATTCAGATTATGTAAATCAATTTCTTTCTAAGTTAGGTAATTTAATTGAAGCTTTTTTTTTCCTTTGTGCATGAGAAAAATATATTCTTTAGAATCTTATTTTCCTCTATATATTTGGAAAAATATGGGAAATGTGAAAACCGGCATGCAATGTAAGTTATCGTTATCATTATTTTATTATCTTTTCAAATGGATGCTAAATTCGTTTTTTCATAGTAATCTGTTCTATCCACTTTCTGGCCTAGTGGTATTGCACACACTCGGAATTCAGTTACTATGAAGGCCTGCCAATAATGTCAGTACTATTTCCAGATACTCAAGAAAAAGCTTTCAACTAATCTCTGAAAACCTTTATTTTAAGAATGAAAGGAACTTATCCTATATTTAGTCCTTGAGCTTTTTGAAGAACTGCTGTAAAAAGATCAATCATTTCCTCTTTTGCCAATTTCATCTTTCATCCTTGTCTTTTAAATCTGTTTCATAAATTTAATTTATGTCTACAATGATATATCAAATGCTACAAAAATAGGCATCTGAGAATAGTAATTTTCATTTTAACATTAAAATATTTATGTTAATCTGATATTGGGAATGGCAAAATATTATGAATTCAATACACTTAGTGTTCAATAATTCCAACATAATTGTTTTAATTAGAAAAGAAAATTAAAGAGTTTTAAAATTGCAAAGGGTAATCATTATTTTTTATTCTCTATTTGGCATAATCTTCTTCTGAGCTCATTTTTCTGTCTCATAGATGAATCCCTTGAATGTTATAATTCCAAGATATTTCTTTTCTGCTTAAAACTTTCAAATTTTCAATTGAGTCTTCAATAAAATAAAACAAGAAAATAAAAGTGCAGAATAGAAGAACTTCTTAGTAATGCTGACCGTGGCCTGCACTATAAAATATCATAAAAATATTCATTTGGGGAAATTATTATAAATTTGTTTAATTTTATAAATAATGGTTTATTACAATGGAAAATGTTATGGAAAAAAGGGAGGTTTTGGACAAGTTTTATCAAAGTCACACATTTTATTGATAATAAATATTTTCATAATTGTAAGAAGGCAATAATAGTTCCATTACATTTTACAAAGGTATTGATTTCTTCATTGAATGAAGTTCAATTTCAAGGACAGTGTAATATGTTATTTTGACTGTTATTTTCATAACTACACAGAGTACTTAGCAATATATTTTAATGAAATGTGGTATTTGAACCAATCTGTTGGTGATCAGAGAAGACAGGAAACCTGCTGATAAATGTGTGAGCTCTAACTTAAGGGGTTGGCAACCTTTCATTCCTGTGCCAGGTGGTAACACACTAGGACATTTTGACTGGCAAAAAGCCTCTGGCAGTAGCTCGGCACCCACTGGTTGTACTACTATTTGGAGTTATTGCTACTATTCCTGGCCACCACATAGGCACGATCAGCATCAATCTTGGATTTCACAAAGTTATTGTGGCCTCCAGTTCACTCTACATTGTCCATCTTTAACTCCGCGATGGCAAAAACGAGTGTTATTCTGAATGAGGTGGATTTAAAACATTTTTATCCTAACAGCAAATTCTCATAATATCTGAGGCATAAGAACTTTGATGTACCATTCAGTGATATCTTCATCAGTGGTCATCCTGCCAAAGCTTGACAACTACAAGAATGGAGAACTCAATGTGTTCTGAGGTAGTATGTTTTATGTTTTTATAACTGAAGGCAAGAGAGATTAAGGCAGTTGAAGTTGGGCTCTTGAACTCCACAAGTCTTGGTAGTGATCATGTAGGTAAAAAATTTTAGTAGATGTGAAGATTTTATAAAACTACTGATTATAAAAAAATAAGTAGAATAAAGAGAGAATAATGGTTTCTGTGTTATTCCTGGCTCTTTATGATATTCCTTACATTCATTAACATACCAAACATGAACAGAGGTGATAAGGGTAAAACTCAAAACTTAGTGTGTACTCCCTAGTGTCTAGCAAGCCATATTGTTTCTCTATGTTATGACTTTCTCCAAACTAGTTCAGTCCTTCACTGTGAAGTCCAGTCTCTCTGTTACCCCATTTCCCTTTTCAATGTTAAAATATCTCATGCAAAAGTTCTGAATAATGAGAAGAAACTCATTCATTTTACACAGAGGAACTGTACTTAAAATTTATTTAAAAACAAACAAACAAAAGAAGCCAGGTGTGGTGGTGCATGCTTGTAACCCCAGTACTCCAGAGGCTGAGACAGGAGGATCACAGGTTCAAAGCCAGCCACAGCAACTGAGCAAGGCTCTCAGTAACCTAGTGAGACCTTGTTTCCAAATAAGAAATAAAATTGGACTGGGGGTATAGCGTGGAGGTAGAATGCCTCTGTGTTCAATCTCCATATTAAAAAAACAAACAAAAAGAAATGAACAAACAAAATAAAAGAGTGTCCTAAATCCAGGCACAGTGGAGCTTGCCTATGATTCCAGTATTTGAGAGGCTGAGATAAGAAGATCACAGATCTGAGGCCAGAACATGATAATTTAGTGAGACCCTATTTATAAACAAAAAATAAAAAGGGCTGGGGGTATAGCTTGGAGGTAGAATGCTCCTGAGCTCAATCCTCAGTACAAAAAAAAAAAAAATAGATAGATAGATAGAAAGAAAAAATGAAAGAGTCTCCTAAAAGAAGTAGCTAATGATAATGTAGACCTCTAATTATTAGAAAACAGCGAGTAATTCTGATTGAACATAGAGTGCCACATTTTATTTCTAAGAAAAAGATTCCATTAAGATTGATAAATACATTAACACTATAAATTTATGCTGGTTTCAAGAAGCAAGACTTTAAGCATGCTTCTTAAAAACTCATGGTTATTGTTATTTAAAAAGTGTTTTATTTTTTTTTTTAATAAGTCAAGGTTGATTTTTAGGAGATCCTGCTATTCTGGGTTTATCTTGAAATGGAAGCCTTTTATACATACAAACATTTTACTTTTATAAATATGAAACTATAGGTTCAGAAACTCAATGTGGTCAATGTAGCATAGCACTAGAATGAAGACAATGTGCCATATGTTTCCCTTTTTCTCCACGATCCATCCTCTGCCAAGAAGCTAGAATGTAAGAAGGATCATTCTTCTCATTAAACACATCAATGATGGTTTTGTGCACTGTACCCATATTCCTTACCATTCTCTGCAGGATACTGTATAGAATTTGGTCCTCTTCCTTTCCAACATTAACTCATAATAAAATTGGAATCCAGACTAAAGACATGCAGCTTAAAAAGATAAAATATGAAGCTCATGTTGCTTAATATGATGTGGAAATTATTTTTGTTGCAAAAACTTCCAGAACAAAAAATAGGTTTCTCAGCCGGGCGTGGTGGCGCACGCTTGTAATCCTAGCATTCGGGAGGCTGAGACCGGAGGATCCGGGTTCGTGGCCAGCCTCAGCTACCTAGTGAGGCACTCACTCCGCAACTTAGTGAGACTCGGTTTCAAAATAAAGAATAAAAAATAGGGCTGGGGGTGTAGCTCGGAGGTAGAATGCCCCTGAGTCCAATCCCCAGTACCGCAAAAAAAAAAAAAAAAAAAAAAAAAAAAAAAAGGTTTCTCAATGTGTCTTCACCAGATTAAAGGACACTTTGATCAGTATGATGGGCTACTCAGCTGGGATAACTAAACTATTTATGTTTTGAGTGTCATTTCAAAATCTCAACTGTTTCCAACAACTCTAATATATTAGATAAGGAATATTGCTTTTGAGAGTCAGCCCTCTCACACTGAAAGTTATACCTTCAATCATAAAGAATCTAATATATCTGGCCCTTACTTCCCTCTTTAGAGATACTGCTATGAATCTGTCAAGATAGTTACATATCTTAGTGCAGTAATCAACAAGGTTTGGCTTAATCAATAGATTATTTTGGTGATAATTTAAGAAGTTGTTCTTTAAGCTCCATTCACAATCACCTTCTTTACTTCATCTTCTCTTTCTCTCTGTCATCTATTCATTACCTTTAAAACTTTCATAATTTAAAATAATAAATCTGCTTCAACTGTTTTTTATCACTTGTTTTCCTCAGCTATATATAATTTTTCAAGACTACTAAATAAATATATCCTTAACAAATGAATGTGTGAAGAAAATAAAAACACAGGAAAGAAAGGGAGAGAAGAAGAGAAGAAAAATGGAAAGAAGAAGGAAGGAAGGAAGGAAGGAAGGAAGGGAGGGAGGGAGGGAGGGAGGGAGGAAGGAAGGAAGGAAGGAAGGAAGGAAGGAAGGGAGAATTTTTTATACAACACACTAAGGACACAAAATCTAAGGTATTGTTCTTATTCAAAGATTTCTTGAGAGTCAAATAAATAGAGTGTTTAATATATTTTAGTCATATACATAAGTGTCAAAAATAAAGCAGACTAGAGTAATAAATACTAGTGATATAAATAGATAAAGTTGAGATATCACCTTCAATGAGGTTGTAATATTTTTAATGCCTTGGTTAACTGGAAATTGAAGATATTAGTTGGAAGAAATCAAGTAATCCAGAATGTTAGACAAAACAAAAGTGAAATAATTTTACTGACAAGGGTGGAACCTAATCTGTATTAGCACCTACTTAGGCCCTCAAGAATGAGCTTAGAAGGACAAATCATATGGCCAGGTTTTTACAATCAAAATCCTATTAATGCTTTCTATTTTGGGAATTAAAGACTCTAGTTGATTTTAGTTGGTGGTAAAAAATAGTTGGTACTGGGCTGTTAATTAACTATCGCTCATAAAGAATTATTTCAAAATTCAGTATCTTAGAATAACAAATATTTATTAATTCACATAATTTCTACAAGTCTGGAATTTGGGAGTGACTCCATTTAGTAGTTTAGATTTTGGAGTTTCCTGATAATGTCTTCCAGGGCTTCAAGAAGGTTTAACTAGGATTGGAAGATCATCTTCCAAGAATGTGTAATAGCATGTGAATATAAGTACATATAAACACATACATAAAATCATCCAGTTAAATAGTATTTTTAACCAGCTGTTTGTAGAAAAAGCCTTAGCTAGGTAAAGTCAATAAGCCTCTATTTAAGAAATTATCTATGAAAAAGAAAGAAGACACAAATTAGTATTATCAGAAATGAAAGGGAGACCTCACTACAGATCCCATGGACATAAAAAAATACAATAAAAATTATTACAAACTCTAAGCCCACAAAGTTGGTATCTTAGATGAAGTAGATCAACTTCTTAAAAGCTACAAGGTGCCAAAATTCAAACAAAAATAGACACCAGAATAGCCATGTGTATGTTTGTGTGTGTACAATCAATACTAACCCGAAAAAACAGAAAATACAGATGTATTAGTTCTCTGGTGAATTCTCCCAGATATATAAGAAAGAAATTATATAAATTATCTACAATATCTTCCAGAAGATAAAAGTAGAGAGACAATTTCTTAACTCAATCTGTGATTTCAGAATTAACCTAAAACCAAAATCATAGAAAGATAAAATAAGAAAATTACTGACCAATATATTTCATTAGTAGATGCAAACCCCTCAAGACAGTGGTATTGGCAAAAACATAGCCAAACTAATCAATGGATCAGAATAGAAAACCCAGAAATAAAGTCACACAAATTAGTCTTTTCAACAAATGGTGCTGGAAAACCTGGAAATCCACATGTAAATAAAAAGAAAAGAAAAATTAGTCAAAATACATACCTCCTTCACAATAATGCCTAAATATGAATCATAGAGAAATACGTAATGAAAAATATAAAACTACTAGAAGATTACATCAGAGAAAATCTGGATGAATTTAGGATTAGTCAGATGACGTTTTAAACAGGACACCAAAACATAATTCATTAAAGAAGTAATCACTAAGCTGGACTTTAAAATTCTCTTCTGTGAAAGATACATCAACAGAATGAGAAGACAAGTTACAAGTTTAGAGAAAACCTTTGCAAAGGACATATCTATGATAAAGAACTCTTATCCAAAATATACTCTTAAAATTCTGAACAGATGCGTCACCAAAGATGATATGCAGATAGAAAGTAAGCAAATGAGAAAATGCTCAACATCATACATCTTTAGATAACTATATATTAAAACATAACTAAGATACTACTCAACACCTATTATAAAGGCAAAACACTAACAATACGAACACTGGAGAGGAAGTACAGCAATAGAAAATCTCATTCTCTACTGGCAGAAAACAAACTGATAACAGCTACTTTGAAGTTTGGTGCGGTTTTGTTGTTTGCTTATTTGTTGGTTTTTAACAAAACTAGACTTACTCTTACCACACAATCCAAAATTTGCACTCTTGGTATTAACGTTAAGGGGTTGAAAACTTATGTTCCACATAAAAACTTGCACATAAATGTATAGAGCAGCTTTATCCATAATTGCCAAAATTGGGGAACAACCAAGATATTCTTTAGCACATGAATGGAAAACAAACTGCAATATATCTAGGCAATGTAATATTATTCATTGTTAAAAATAAATAATTATCAAGACATGAAAAGACATAGAGAAGAAACTTAAATTTATATTAGTAAGTGAATGAGGTCAATCTGAAAAGTCACCATATTCTATCATTCTAATTATATTACATGCTGGCAAAGGGAAAATTACAGACTTTAAAAAGATTAGTGGTTGCCAGACACTAGGAGAAAAAGAGAGATGAACAGAGAGAACACAGAGGATTATTTGGACATTGAAACTATTCTGTATGATACTATAATGATGGAAAAATGTAATTATGCATTTGTCAAAATCTGCATATTATATAACACCAAAAGTGATCCCCGATGGAAACCATGGACTTTGAGTGGTAATGATTTGTCAATGTAGGTTCATCAATTATAACAAATGTACCACTTCAGTGGAGGATGATTTGGGGGGAAAGCTGTTCCTATATAGGGAATAGGGGTATATGGGAACTCTACTTTTTTCTTAATTTTGCTGTGAACCTAAACCTTCCCTAAAAATAGAATATTTAAAAAGTAGAAACTAAGAAAACAAAAAAACTCTTCAAGTATATCTCTATAGTTCCTTTGAAGAACAATGTATTTTGACTTTATCACAAGCAATTTGTTCAATTAATAAGTAGTATATTGGTATTTCTGAGTGATTTTCTTTCTTAAATTTTAAATTTAACTAAAGATTAATCTGAGGTAATCAAAATTTGATAGCCTAAATCTAGCTTTATTCCTTATATGACTCATAAATAAAGATAAGTATGTACAAATACATGGTTAGTAAATTAAACTATATACTATAAGTGATATTTACTAATGATAAATGATATTTTAAAATTATTTCATTCTTTACAAATATGGAAGTTATGATAAATATAGATGTTCATCAACAATATTCATGCTAACTTGCTTCTGGACAAGTATAAGATTACAATTTTTGGTGCCCAGAATTTAGATGGGAAAATAGTTCTTGTTCTAGTCTGTGGGCTTTGTGTAGAAAAGATATGAGTTAATTTTATCCAGAACCATATAAAATTCACAGAGCCACCTTGTGCTTGTCCTTACCTACCCCATATGACAGGTAGAGGCTGATATATACCTCTCTGCCTGAGTTTCTTAGTTCCAGTATGAAAATTGTTGTTTTAGAATTGCAGTGGACTATACTTCATTTGAGTAAAGAAAAAAAATCTTTATTATGTTAAGCCTCTGAGTTTTGTGGATGGGGGCTATCCTAACATAATATAGACTATCTTGATTAATACCAGGGGTTGAACTTTTTGAAATCTTGATGTGTACATATGTGTATATGTGTATGTTATTCATAGGAATGAATATTTGCAATAGGGTAAGTAAGTCATAAGTACTGACTAGAATGTTACGAAGTTGACCTGTTTAAAGATCACACTTTCTATGGGAAAATGCATTGGTCATGGCTAAGAAACTCATATCATATCACTAAAAAGGGGAAATAAGAAAGAAACAATAAGCCGGGCGTGGTGGCGCACGCTTGTAATCCCAGCATTCGGGAGGCTGAGACCGGAGGATCCGGGTTCGCGGCCAGCCTCAGCTACCTAGTGAGGCACTCCGCAACTTAGTGAGACTCGGTTTCAAAATAAAGAATAAAAAATAGGGCTGGGGGTATAGCTCGGAGGTAGAATGCCTCTGAGTTCAATCCACAGTACCGCAAAAAAAAAAAAAAAAA
>PVLC010036592.1:0-15723 GCA_004027655.1 Graphiurus murinus
GTGATTGCGTGGGGTTCTGCTCCCTCATCAGTAAGGAAAGCCATAGTTCATGGCCCTGCAAGAAAGAGAGAGAGGAAAAAAAAAAAAAAAAAAAAAAGCAAAGGGCTGGGAGGGAGGGAGAGACGGAAGAATGCTACGTGGCTACCTGAAAGTCTCCTTTTTGCCTGCTGTCTAGCTTTCCGGTGGTGAGGTTTGGGGGGGATTGGATTTACTGTAAATGCCAGGGGTGGGCTGAAATGAAACTCCCGAGTCTTGCTATGAATGTACTCACTTTGGGGTCCTCAATAGCACTGAAGTTTGCTGAGGGGATCCACCCAAGCCCTGGAATTCCAGCTGCATTTTGTTCGACATAATCTGCTGTCCCCTGCGGGGACCGGTTTAACTGCCTGCTGGGAGCAATGGGGGAGCCCAAGGCTGTTTGCGATCGGGGTGTGGGTCCCTGAGCAGAACCTCTGCCCACCTGGGTTGGACGCACCGTGTGGGAGCGAGGGCAGCCCTGGGGCTGTTGCTCAGGACCGCAGGTCCTTGGTCATCTGACTAAGGTGGAGCCCACCCAGTACCATTCCTGACCTGGAGATTCCAAGACTGGCTCGGCAGGGCTGGACTCAGCTCAGACGGCGCCGCATGCCTCAGGCCAGGGGCCGGGCCGGTCAGTTGCCCAATATTCAGGACTGCTGACTGCTCCCAGCTCCCTCCAAACATGGAAACAGAAGAGTTTCTTCTGCGCCAGACACCAAGGCCCACCTGTTCCACGTGGCGTACCCAGTTCTGCCCCACTCAGGAGAAGCACCAGACCTCCCGTGGCCCCCCTTCCTCAGATGGGGGCCCACATCTCAGCCAGCCCAGAGGCCCCAGTCCCCAGGGCTGCAGGGGCCAGTTGCTGGGAAGCCTTCAAGATAAGGAATTCCATCGGGCTTAGAGAATGGAGTCGATACTGCAACTGCCTGGCCAGACAAGCCCCAAGAGACCTGGACCCTCCGGACGGGGACCCAGAGCCCCAGACACGGTTGTCCATGGAGAAGGGACACCTGGCCATTTCTAGAGAGACAGAGAGGTCCCTTGGAGGCCGGGCATGTCACCGGAGGCCTACCTTTCCTGCTATGGCTCATTGGTCCCCTATACAACTCCACCACCCAAAGCTGCGTCCCAGGGGCTGTCTGCGAAGGCTGCCTGGGGGCCAGCCTCAGCTGGGGGGCTTGCTCCTGACCGGACAGAGCTGCTTGGGCCTGGCACAAAGAGGGCATGCATTGCTTTGAGGTTATACACATTTGCCCCAAATGCAAAAAAATAAAAAAATAAAAAGTAAAAATAAAACTGTGGTACAAAGAGCAAATGAGTGTGGGTCCAGCCCCCCAAGACATGGAGGTGTGCTGGGAACAGGGGCTCTGACCTCTGTGGGCCGGGTCACAGCTCTGGGGACAGAGCCACTCCCTGACAGCATGGGAGTCATCTTGCATGACAGGTCAAAGGCGGGGCACCGCCCCGGGGTGGCTCAAACCCTCTGAAATCCGCTTTTACAAGAGGGAATTAATCCCGGAGCTACAGGCCTGGGATTGTCGGAGAGAAGCCCTGCTTTATCTCAGGGTTTCAAATCCGAGATGTGCTGGCTGGGCGGAGGGCTGCCTCTCCCCTGCCACCCTTCACTGAGCAGGTCAGATGGAGGGGTCTGGCGGAGACACTGGGACAGTTTTATGGTTTGCACCGTCGTGGTTCCTGCTCCGGCCACCCCTGCCCGCTCAATCACCCGAACTCTGGCCGGGGTGGCTGCCCTTTCGTCACTGGGAAGCATTTAGACCAACGGTGACTTGGGGGCCTCCAGGGGCTCCCCTCACCCTGGCTGGTCAACCCTTGCAGAAAGGGCTAGCTAGGATGCAGCCAGAGGGACAGGCGGAAATACATGGATGTCCCAAGAGGGCCTCCGTACTGCCTGAGCTGGTGCACCAGCCCCCAGGAGAGGAGGTACTTCTCTTCTGCCTTTGATCAACTGAGTGTCACAGGCCCCAAAGGCTGGGAGAGCCAGGGAGGGATGGCCCCAGGGACCCTAGTCGTGTAGATGGAGCAGGCAGGCTGGGGCCCAGGTTCGACCTGCAGCTGGACACCCAGGCCCCAGAGAGCGCCCCTCCCCAAACCCTCACTACGTGTGACCCTGTCTTGGCCAGGCTGCGGGAGGTCTACCCTCTGCTTACCCCGTTCCCCCACCAGCTACCTGGGTAATCCGTGCAGCCTGGCCCTGCCTGCTCCTGCCTGCCTGGCAGAGGGCCCCACCCTGCCCCTCTTCCCCGCTCCTACCTGCCTTGCCTGGCTCCTGCCTGCCCAGCCCCCTTGGGTCCTGCCCCTGCTTGCTCCCTGACTCCTTAGGCTGGGGGCCCCCGTGATAGGGCCCACGGGCCCCCACTGCCTGAGCTCCTCTGAGCTCTCTGGAGAGCAGAGAGCCTCTGGACAAACTCCGACTGGCCAGTCTCTAGCTGTGTCTGTTGGGCTAGCAATGGCAGCAGGCAGCTGAGTGTCTGCGCTTAGGACTTCCAGAAAGACGGGTGACGAATCTGTGGGATTCTGGGGCTAAGCCGCTGGTGGCCATCCTTACCAAGTGTCCCTCAGCCGTGTTACTGCGGGGCCCCCACCCACACCCACAACCTGGGTGCTTGGGGCCGGCAGCACCTCTGAGTTCTGTGTGTGTGAGACGCCTGCCCCCAGCCTGCCCCGTCCTCCAGGGCCCAGTCATGCTCTCTCGTGCAGAGGACCCGGGCAAGCCGGGTGTGGTGGCGCGTGCTTGTAATTCTAGTATTTGGGAGGCTGAGACAGGAGGATCGCAGATTTGAGGACAGCCTCAGCAATGTAGCAAGACTCTCAGCGACCTAATGAGACTCTGTTTCAAAACAAAAAATAGGTTCCACACTATCCCAGTAATCTAGCGAGACTCTCAGCCACTTAGTGAGTCCCTGTTTCAAAACAAAAAATTTTTAAAAAGGGCTAAGGGGTGTATTTAGAAGGTAGAATGCTCCTGGGCTCAATTCCCAGTACCAAGGAAGGAAGGAAGGAAGGAAGTAAGTAAGTAAGTAAGTAAGTAAGTAAGTAAGTCCAGGCAGCAGAGTACTGACAAGCCAGAAAGCACGGGTGACAAGGGAACCCGAAATCGAGTCCCAAGGATCTGAGCTCTTCCAGAAAGGCACACCTGTGGACTTCACCTCCCTGCTTAAAGGAGGAGCTCAGCCTCAGAAAGATGGTGGCGTACCTAGGAGGCGCCTCGCACACGGTCCTCCCCTCCCTGCACGACCTGGAGAGCCACCAGTTCCTTCTCTTAGCATCTGAAGCTAGTAATGGCGGGTCCCATCGCACCCTGCCTTTGTAGGTGCTGAGCTTCTGCCTGGCGTGTGGGTTCCTCCTTGGAGAATCCATCTCTGTGAAGCCTCTGTGGACCCTCCACACCCTGCTAATCTCATGCCATGCCCACGGCAGCCCCGAGCCCCTCTACCCACCCTGGGTACCCCCAGCATCAGAGCACAGCTCTGGGGACTCAGAGACCAGCAGGGGAGGCAGAGGGTGGCTTGGTCCTCGCCGGGGACACATGACCATCTAGCTGCTCCGAGCCCACCCCAAGCCCACGCAGATCTCCCAGAAGAGCCCCAGGAGGATGCTGAAGGCTGACCCCCATGGGTGGGGTGATGGGTCTGGGTGTCCCTGAGTGGTAGGCACCCCGGGGACCCCGAGCCAGAGAGAAGGGGGTGAGCAGCGGGCCCGACCGTCTTGTCTGCAGGGCCGGGCTGTGAGCGGGTGTTTGCTCATCTGGAAGCAATATTGTAGTAACGTAAGACAGCCAAAATACGGTATACTCTCTGAATCCATGAACTCTACAGTGAGGAATATGGGTTTAATGGATAATCTCGCCAGCAGCCAAAAGAACCCAGATTCCTTCCCGGGCCTTCACCCAGTCCTTGGCTTCTCCCAGAATCCAGCTCAGCCAGGGGCCGGGGGAGTCCACGCCATGGTCTTTAGAAACAGGTCACAGGTCGACCCGGGATTGGAGCTCACTTGGTTTTTTTTTTTTTGCTGGGTGGGGGTGAGGGGGTGGGGGATGGAGTCCTGCTTGAGTCTTGAGCCCCCCTCGCCGGCTTTAAGCAGCAGCAAGTTGGAGAAAGGAGGAAACGAGGGTGGTGGTGGTGATTAATCAAACGCTCCCATGGCTCCGACTTGTCCTGGATGGGGTAGGTGGGGGTGGGGGGAGGGGAGCAGAAACCGCTTCTGCAGCTCTTCCCAAATTCATATAGCTGGAATAATAAAACGAAACAATAAAAACCACAGCGGAAAAGATGATGAAGAGTTTTTATAGCGAGCAGCAGAGGAAGAGCCCAGAAGGCCCGACGGAGCGCGGGGAAGGATTCCAGCAGGCGGGAGGAGGAGCGGGATGCAGGTCCGGCGGGCTGGGGCCTGAGCCGAGTGGGGGCCCCACCGCACCTCGCAGCCCACTGAGGCCTCGTCTCAGGCAGGGGCCTGGAGACTCTCTGGGGTCTCGTTTCAGAGGCGTATTAATCCTTTCCTAATTTGAATCCCTCACACATCAAATGCTTCACGGAGTTGTTAATTTCGCGGGGAGTTGCCTCCCTGCTGCCTCCTGGGCGCCGGCACTGAGGCTGCAGCTGTGCAGGTGTGGCCCCTGGTTCCTCATCGGGCCCCCGCCCACCCAGTGACTACAAGGGTGCCTGGGGGGGTCCTTCTGTCTCCCAGCCTGCTCCCATGTCCAGCCCAGAGATAATGCACACGCCACACCAGGAGCCCACGAGAGGGTCGTGCAGAAAAGGCAGGGGAGCCAGGTTGCTCCGGCTTCCCGGTCCTTGGCCTGCAGATATGGCGGCTTCAGGGTGAGGAGCCAGGCAGGGGTGTCCGGGGAGGCTCACACTGCGGGCTGTGTGGGGTCAGGGGCCTCCTCGGACCCATCGTCACATTCCAAGAAGAATGGACGCCCCAAAGCTGCTCTAGCTGCCCGTCCTAGGAGCTGAGGAGGGAAGCTCAGGGCCGAGAGCAGAGCTTGGCATCTGGACCTGTAACCTGGTGCACCGGGCTGGGGTAAAGGTGGGGAAGGAGCTCGGTTCTCCATCCTGTGATTCCTTGGACTTCTGCTCTGAGCTTCCTGCAACCTTCCAGGGGCTGCTGATAAGTATAAAATGCCCCAGACTCCTGCTCCTCCACAACCAGACCCCAGAGAGGGCTGCGATGATGCCCCTGAGGCTGGGCTGCCTATCCCACCCGCTTCTGCCTCCCCGAGGCCCATCCATAGCACATTGTAATGTCCACACCTAGCCGAGGGCAGGGCACAGAGAAAGCACTCAATCAATGCAGGAGGCAGGGTGAATGACATGAGCAACAGTCATGGTTTAAATAACTCACAAGCGCACAGCCTTTCCTCCAATTCCCCAGGCTCCAAAGCGATCACCTCCTTGAGTCCCCGTCCCCTCCCTGGCTCCTTGCAGGGGTATAGAACAGAGGTGATATTTCCCCTTTGTGCAGATGGGGAAAGAGACCCAGAGAGGTAGGGGGAGGGGCATACCAGTTGACTGATCCAATTTGGTCCAGATGACTTGGCCCTGCTCCGTTCAAGAGGAGCAGGGGAGCAGCCCCCCAGTACCTGCCACCTGCCCCCAGCTCCAAGCAAGCTTTTGCTGTGATTGGACTCTGTCTCCCCTCAAAGGCGCCCTCCTCAGAAGCAGTGCCAGGACCCTCCCCCACCATAAGTCTACAGACCGGATTTGAGACCCTTGAGTTGAAAGGAAATTTGATCAAATTTCTTTTGTCAGCTGCCAAATTCCCATTTCTTTGGCGGTGAGGCCCTGAGATGCCCCACTTGGTGTTTATCGATCGTGGGGATCTGTGATAAAATGACATTCCTGGGAAATGTCAGTTCAGTTACAACTACAGACCTTTCTGGGGCCCCTCGCCCTGGGCCAGGCCTTAGGGTGCAGAGGCGAGTGGGATGGAGGAACCACCCCAGCCTCAAAAAGCCCCCTTCTGGGATGGACCTTACACTTGGTAGAGGATGACCGAGGTCTGAGAAGGGGCCCTTCAAGGTACCACGGAGCACTTGGACAGGAGGTCAGCTCAGAGAGCGTGAGGGCCATGACTGGAGGAAGCTCACAGGGCAGGGAGGAGAGAGTGTGCCCCCAGCAAGGCTGCGGGATGAGCAGACTGTGGCCTGGGTAGCAGTTTGCACGCTGCAGCAAGACAGGAGACCACAAAGAGGCACCATCAGATGTCATGGGAACTGAAAGGGTCCCATGGGCTGGAGTGGCAGGGAAGCACCTTGGGAGATAGGCCCGGAAGGTGGGTAAGACCTGAGGCAGAGGGAAAGAAGAACAGCTGCTGACATGACACCCCAAGGGATGAACAAAGGACGGGCAAAAGTTATGCTCCAAAGACTACAGGGTGTTTTTGATGACATTTCAGAAAAATTCAAATATGATAAAAAGGTATCCCATGCTCATGGATTGGAAGGCTTGACATCACTGAGATGACAATGCTCCCCAGATTGATTCATAGATGCAATGCAGTCCCTTTGCAGAATTCCAGCTGGCTTCTTTGTAGAAATAGATGATCGTAAAATTCACATGGATATTCAAGGAACCCAGAATAACCAAAACAATCTTAAAAAAGAACCCAGTTGGAGAACTCACACTTTCTGCTTGCAAACTTTGTACACAGCTACAATAATTGAGACATGTGGTACTATCATAAAGATAGGCACGTGGATGAACGTAATAGAATTGAGAGTCTAAAAACAAATTCACATTTACTACCAACCAATTTTCTACAAAGCTGTCAAAATCATTCATTGGGAAAAGAATGCTTTTTCTTTTGATTGTTGTCTTTTTTTTTTTTTTTTTTTTTTTCTTTTGTGGTACTGGAGATTGAACCCAGGGCATTCTACCCCCGAAATACACCCCCAGCCCAATTTTTCTTTTTTTTTTTGAGATGGAACCTGGGGGAATTCTACCTCTGACTATAACCCCAGCCCTATTTTTTATTCTTTATTTTGAAACAGGGTCTCACTAAGTTGCAGAGGGTCTCACTAAGAAACTGAGGCTGGCCGTGAACCTGGATCCTCCAGTCTCAGCCTCCCAAATGCTGGGATTACAAGCGTGCGACACCACGCCCAGCTCCCGATTTTTTATTCTTTATTTTGAAATAGGGTCCCACTAAGTTGTGGAGGGCCTCACTAAGTAGCTGAGACTGGCCGTGAACCTCAGTCTCCCAAGTACTAGGATTACAAGCATGCGCCACCACACCCGGCTTGATGGTTGTCTTTTCAACAAATGGTTTGGGGACAACTGGCTATCCTCACGACAAAAAAATAAACTTGGTCTTTTACCTGACAGAATATATAAAAATTAATGCGAAATGGATCAAAAACTTAAATATAAGACCTCAAATTATAAAACTCTTAGATGAAAATATAAGGGTACATCTTTCTGACCTTGGATATGTACATCATTAGATATGACACCAACAGCTAACTGATACTGATACAGAGTGTCTTTTAGGTGTGCTAAAAATGTTCCGGAACTAGATAGAGGGATAGTTGTACAACTCTAAACAGACTAAGACCTATTGAATTATCCATTCTGAGTGGGTGAATTGTATAGTATGTGAATTATATCTTAATAAAGCTGTTACACAAACAAAAAAAAGAAAACAACCAAAAATCCAAGACCAACAACCACTACCACCACCACCAGCAGCCTCTCAGGATCACAGCATCATAGTGGAATCCAAGAATGGCCCTCGCTCCAGGACACCCCTGGATCCAGGGTCCAGGAGGCTCCCCCGGGCCCCTGTGCTTGAGCCTCCGCCCACGTCCTTCTACACGGCTCCCAGGTTTGATATTTCTCATGGTGAAGGCCCAGGAAGACGGAGGCAGCAGCGATCTGCAGCTGGGGCTGGGGGTGGGGGCCTGGAAACCGTGCAGCAGGGACGGAGGCTCCCACGCTCCAGGCCCAAGCTGACGTGACTAACGCTAAACAGACCCCATGCCACAACGGGGTTACAGCTAATCCCACGCAGCACGCTGAGCCCTCGCCAGCCATGGCAGCCTCCGGGAGGGGCGGCGGGGCAGGCAGCCCCAAAGGTAATTTGCACACGGAGTTTATAAGGCCCCTCAGCTCTTTTAAACATATGCTTCTCTGATTATAAACAGCTGATGGCTCACAAGATTCAGATTTTCCAGCAGGGCTTCCAAAAAAAGATTGCACTCCAAGCAGGGAAAGGTGACCGGGTGCTTCGCCGAGGACGTAAATCCAGCCATGTTCTCTTGCAGCTGGAGCTGCCCCGGTTGCTAGGTTCCGGACGTGTCACATCTTTAAAAAGGTTTGCTGCTATTGACATGTTCCAAGGAGGGCTTCGGTCATGGCCACTGGCTCTGGGAGGGGACAGAGTGGTGGAGACGGAGCCCCTCATACCTACTGCCTTGGGCTGAGGGTGCACGAGACCTTTATTGCCCTGATGCATTTAAACCTCGATCAAGGGCCAGAATTTGAGACCCCTGGCTGCCCACTGCCCACTGGGAGCACATCCTGGGGTCTCTACCACAAGCCTCTTGCCACCTGCCTGGCTCCCTAGGGGGGTATGCCCATGCTCAACCTCCATTCTCCTCTGCTGCCCCTTCTAGGGGTTCTGGGTACCCCGAAGGGAGTTTCAGCCAAGAATGTCAGCGGGAGCCTCAGGAGCAAGAGCCTCTGTCCCATTCCTGTTTGCTGTTTTGCCCGACCCTGCTCAGCCAGCCAGTGGGCCAGGACCCAGGCCCCAGGATAGAAGAGGGCTTTGGGAAGCATCAAAGTTGAATCTATTCAGCCAGGTGTGGTGGCGCATGCTTGTCATCCCGGTACTTGGGAGGCTGAGACAGGAGGATCGCAGGTTCGCGGCCAGCTTCAGCTACTTAGCGAGGCCGTTCTCAACTTAATGAGACCCTGTTTCCAAATAAAGAATAAAAAATAGGTCTGGGGGTGTTGCTTGGAATTAGAATGTCCCTGGATTCAATCCCCAATACTGAAAAAAAAAAAAAAAAGTTGAATCTATTCTATTGCTTGCTGACGTGCAGAGAACTTGGGACGGGTACCCTCTCCCCACTGAGCAGAGATTCTCAAAGGCCTCCCCAGCCCAATGCCATGGAGAAGAATGTCGTGTGATCAAGCGGAGTCTCCTGGGGTCCCTAATGCTGGCTGTCTCTTGGGGGAATCTCCAGAGCAGAGGCTTGCCCTGCTGTTCCCCATGTGCACACACTCACCACAAATCACCATTCCAGAAGACAACACCTGCATGTTCAGTGCCCAGGCGGCCAGATGTGGGCACAGGTCATCTCTGTGACGGCAGCTGCCTCTGGGAGGGGGACCAGGGCCCTCACATGGAGGCTGGGTGGCCGAGGAAAGGGACAGATGCAGCCTTTGTGTGGCAGACGCCAGGCCCAGCCACAGAACCTTCTGCCTATCTGACGGTGCCTGGCAAGTCCCCTGACAGCACTGGGCCTCAGTTTCCCCATCTCTGCAGGGGTGGGGATGAGGAGTAGGCCCTTAGAACTGGTCTGACATGGTACGAGCTGCAGAACTGTTGGCCAAAATGAAAGAAGCCCATCTTTTTTTTTTTTTTTTTTTTTTTTTTTTGTGGTACTGGGATTGAACTCAGGGGCATTCTACCTCTGAGTTATACCCCCAGCCCTATTTTTTCTTTTGAAACAGAGTCTCACTAAGTTGCGGAGGGCCTCACTAAGTAGCTGAGGCTGGCCGAGAACCCTCCTGTCTCGGCCTCCCAGGTACTGGGATGGCGAGTGTGTGCCAGCATGCCAAGGGGACCCATCTTTAGTCACTCATTGCGCTCCTGGGGCCAGGCAGCTCAGAGGGCATTGCAGGGGCTCCGGGCTGGACCCCCAAGCCGATGGTTAAGCACAGGCTGGGGGCCAGGCCTTGGAGGCCGGGCTGCCCGCTGAGGAGGGGGCCTAACCCAACAGAGCCGAGGCAGCCTTGTGCCAGCTGGGGCCCACAGGCAGCTCTGCGGCTACCTCCTGGGCTCCAAAGGGAACCCCACCTGCCAGGGACAACTTTTGCCTTCTGTCCCCATGGATGTTCACAGAGCAGGGACAATTCCTGCTTCCAGGACAGGGTTTTCCCAAGGGCCCAGGAGGGGGGCTTCAGTGTCACTCCCTGCTCCCCCTACACACACAGGATGCCACCCCTGCCCCATCAGGCCTGCGCCCGTTGTCTGTGACTGACCCACACGAGGGCTCGTCAGCATTCTTGGGAGCAGAAAACAAATTGGGGACAGAGCTGGATGTCCAGGACAGCTCTCCGAGCCCCATGGGTATTGCTCTGGGTCTTGCCACGTCCCAAGGAACTGGATTTGAAATAATCTGGGTGGTGTGGGGGCTGTTACCCATAGCACTGCCAGCAGCTCACTTCTCCTGACCTTAAGTTCAAGGTCACCAGTCGCCCTGCCTGGGACCTCCTTGGCTCTCTGTGGCTGGAGCCCAGGTGCTGTGCGGAGATCTCGCCCTCCTCTGAGATGGGGGCCAACACTGGGCTCTGCTTCTCATGGGTACAAGACCCACGTGGTACCCCAGGAATCCCAGCAGGACAAAAATATGATGCACATGCCTGGAGCTGGACGTACTGTCTGGTCTTAGCACCCTTCCTGATGTCCAGGCACCTGCCTAACCCACTTACCTACCTCCCTTCCTTCCTTCCTTCCTTCCTTCCTTCCTTCCTTCCTTCCTTCCTTCCCTTCCTCCCTCCTTCCTTCTTTTCCATCTTCTTTTCCTTCCTTCCTTCCTTCCTTCCTTCCTTCCTTCCTTTCTTCCTTCCTTCCCTCCCTCCCTCCTTCCTTCCTTTGCATCTTCCCTTCCTTCCTTCCTTCCTTCCTTCCTTCCTTCCTTCCTTCCTCTCTTTCCTCTTTCTTTTCTTTCACAGTGGGGATTAAACCCAGGGGCATTCCACTCTGAGCAACACCCCCAGCCCTTTTTTAATTTTTATTTTGAGACAAGGTCTTGCTAAGTTGCTGAGGCTGGCCTTGAACATGTGATCCTCCTGTCTTGGCCTCCCAAGTGCTGTGCCACCATGACCTGCTTCCTGGATGCCAGCTTCTTGGGCGCCGTCTACCATCAGTGAACGCTGATGGGCAGGCTGAATTGGCTTTGCTGCCCTGCTAGGAGTGGGTGGGACTCCGCCTGGTAAGGGTGGCTGCATCAGTTGGCTGCAGTTGGAAGCAACAGACGTTCGTTCCCTCACATGGGGATGGAGGTCAGTGGGTCAGGGGTCTGCTGTGGCCGGGCTGGGTGGTCCTAGCTCAGGGTCTCTTGTGAGGCTGCCATGAGGTAGATAGCTGGCCAGGGCTGCAATCAGAATGTTTGACTGGGGCTGTAGGACTTATTTCCGGCTCACTCCTCAGGCCTCCAGCCTCCCTGTGTGGACCTCACTACAGGGCTGCTTGAGTGTCCTTACAACATGGCGGCCGGCTCTTTCTAGATCGGCAGTCGTAAGGAGGAAGCTGCTTTCTGATCTAGTCTTGGAGAGTACTTTCACTTCCTCCATATTCTAATTGTCAGAAGCCAGTCACTGAGTCCAGCCCAAACGTGTTGGGAAGGGCTTACATGTCACTGCTTGGGTGGGTGGGGGTCGGTCTCAGAGACCCGGTTAACACATCCTAGAAGCAACCTGGCCACCGGCCACTGTCAATTTTCTCCTTTCTATGCCTGCCCTCAGATTTTTGTTTTTGTTTTGGTCCTAGGGATGGAACCCAGGGGCATTCCACCTCCGAGCTACACCCCCAGCCTTTTTTATTTTCTATTTTGAAACACGGTCTTGCTAAGTTGTTGAGGCTGGCCTGGAACCTGTGATCTTCTTGCCTCAGCCTCCCAAGTACTGGGATGACGGGCGGGCACCACCATGCCTAGCCATCTCTGGGCTTGCCAGGCCAGGTGAGAACCTTCTCCTCAGGTTCTCTACGGCCTTTCATGACCCGCCATTGCTCCCTGGGGGGTTTAATCTCAGCAGCTTCTGCCTCCTTGAGCCTGGATCAGGGTGGGGCTTCTCCAAGTATCTGTCCTCACTGTAAATATGACGGAGAGCCTCAAAACCCAGAAAACACCAGTTACAACCAACAGAGCGAGCAAAGGGATGGCGCTTCCTGTTGACACCTCTCCTAGGACTTCACAGAGCGAGATCGTAGACCACTGCTCCCCAGGCCAGCCTTGGCAGGGGCGGCCTGCTCAGAGGAGGGGGACGGGGCAGGCCCGGGAGGAAGAGAACAGACACGCACTAAGCTTGGGCTGTGTCGTGGGAAGAAATTGCTTCTGGAAGGTGGTTGTAGAAAAGGCTCTTTCGCGACGGCTCTGGCAGGGCTGGGCTCCCTTCACCCTCCCACCCCCACGCTTGGCACCCAACCAGGCCCCAAGCAGGTGCGAGGGAGACAGCTGCGGAGTTAACCCGCGTCGCGGCAGGGGCTCTGGGAGAGCTGGATTTGGCTAATCAAGGCTTGGCCGTGCAATGCCCAAATACACACAGCACAGCTGCCCTCCCCGAGGGGAGCGGCCCACCCCCACGCCTGCGGATCCCAGACCCCTGCCCAGCCGTGGCCCCCACCAAGGTGGTGACACAGATCTGCTGGACCAGACTGTGATGTGGGGTCATCACCAACGCCAGGTCCCCCAGCTGTCCCCTGGGGTCACGCTTGGAGGAAGGGTTTCTCAGGGGTCCCCAGGTTGACTTGGACCCCACAGGACCCACTGCCTCTCGGGGCTCCGTCATCCTGAACCTGTGTCCCCACCTGGGCTGCCAAGACCAGGCTACGCCTGTGGGGGGGACAGCGCCCCAGAGCCATGAGCTGTCAGGTGGCGGGGAGGAGGTATGGGGACTGTCTCGCGTCCATGTCTTTCTGAGGCCCGGCTCGTCCACCCTCACCCTCTCTCGGGCTTGCCTGCTGCCGCACAGGGCACTGCCATCAGGCTGTGGCCCCAGCCAGCTGCTGCTGGGACAAGCTGTCCCCAGCCATGGAGTCCAGTCAGAGCCACCTCTCCGGGGACTCCCAGCCTGGTCACCATGCACACCCCCCTGCAAGCCTCTGCCTCCCCCACCGCCCTGGGTGAAATCGAGCTTCCTGCAGCCCTGCACGGCTTCTCTCCCTTCACTTCTGGTTAGCAGCTAGAGAGATCTTTCTAGAAGGAAGACCTGACCTTTGCTCCAGCTCTGCCCAAGACCTCTCAGAGACACCCCACTATGCTTTGTCCCCAAACAGGGCCCGCCAGGCCTGCAGTGATGGGGAGGACATGGGGGGACCACTGTCTGTGGGTGCACGGAAGTCCAAAGGAGGAGGGCGGGCACACGCATGCATGGACATGGTCTCCAGGACTGAGCGGGAGCGGATTGTCAAGAGGTTCAGGAAGCCACAGGCCGAGGGGCACGCCTAGGTGGAATGCAAGGGCAGGAGACACACAGAGGCCACAGGAGCTGGAAGGTTCTGGAATGAGGATATGGGCTGCAGAGTCAGCAGGGACCTGGGACCAGCGAAGAGGCCTCTGGGCGGAGGAGCAGGGGGGTCACAGAGACCTCGCCCAGGACAGCTGCACTGGGGTGTGTGCGTACGTGTGGAAGAGGACGTGAGGGGGGCCCTGGAGACAAGGGGTGTCGGCTGCAAGGGCTGACCTCCGGACAGTGCCGCTTGCCAGGGCGGACCTCTCCACGCTCCTGACCACTGCTGGGGCAGCGCGGGGCCAGGGACTTCCTGGGAAGATGGTCGGCTGCGTGGCCATGAGGCCCTGGGCCTCTCTGCTCCGGAGGGGAGCAGCCGTTTGGAAACCTGGCTGCGGCTGCGGCTGTTTCCACGCTTGGACTCTAGGGATGGGGGAGGGGAGAGGCTGAGGCCCACAGAACCCCTCGGCAGGCCAGCCAAGGCCTGCCACGTTGTCGTCTCGGGCGTGCGGGTGAGGGGTTCTTACCCTCGCCATCTCTCCTGCCTTGCCCTGCCCTGCTCTGCCCAGAGGAGAACTGGCGTTCCCCCTGGGACCCTGCCGAAGTTCTGGGCCCCATCTGCACTTCTGTGCTGGCAAATGCAGAAGAATTAGCTCAGCAACTTCCTCCCCCTAATCCCCCACCCCCACTCTAAATACCTTGGAATCAAGAGAAAAGCCGAGTGGACGTTTGGAGCCTAATTCTCTTCAGCTGTGCGTGTATGCGTGTGTGCGTGCTCTCGGGAGCCCAGGCTTGCAAAGAAACCTTTTGAACCCCAAATGTTAGAGCTGGAGGGGGCGCAAGGAACGTTAGGCCAGCCCCCACCCTGTCCAGATGAGATAAACCAGATGCAGGAGGAGGACGAGGCCTGCCCTCTGTCACATGGGAACCCAGGCCGAGGCCACCAGGTGCCCGGGCTCTCTGCCCTGTACCCACCCCACGGTGCTGAGCCCCAGGCACCAAATCTCAAGGACACCCAGGACCACAGCCTCCAGCCTAGCCCGAGCTTGAGAGTGACCACGGTACAACCCGCAGCCCCCTCCCCGAGTCCCGCTGATGCCCGGTGCCAGCTCCCCTCTCCCGAGGCCGGCCTGGCAGCCCCCATCTGCCTCTGGGCTGGCCTGGAGTCCTGGAGGCCAATTCCCATGTGTCTCTTGTCTCTCCACGAGACAACAAGCCCCTCTTAGTCTTGAGCTGTTTTCCTCTCTGGGCTCCCCCAAAGGACTAGAGGAGAGGCGGGGGGCTGGGGGGCCATACAACAGGTGCACTGAGCTGGCAATAGGCGTTGCTGATTGACAGCGCCCCGTGCACAGCAAGGGGGAAGCGACAGCGACAGGCTCCTGGGCCCGGCAAGCCCACTTCCAAGAGTGATCCGGGGGGATCCCACTGGGGCATGCCAAAGGGCGGGCGGCGTCCATGAACCTCGGGGTGAGGGAGCTGCTAGCGGCTCAGCTCTGAGGTTGTACAAGCTTCGACAGTGGGCAGAAGCAAACCTGGAACGTGACAACAGGCACCGAGGATCTGGTCACTTGGGAGATATGTTCCCAGCCAGAGACACAATTAGGACCCAAATCTGGTTAAGCATAAAATCAAATAAACTTAATTTTCATGATTTAAAAAGTCAGTTCTCGAGATAAAGTCCCCATCAACACCCTTCATCGCTCTGTACGGGGAAGGTGCTCTGCGTTTTAAGTGACGAGCCTTTTCCGCCCCTGTTCCTATCCCTGGACCAAAGCAAAAAAATAAAAATAAAAATTAAAAAAACCTTTGGGAAATGGCTTTGTGTTCGTGAGTAAGCACCCAGGGCCCTTCCACAAGACACAGCTAACAAAAGCCACATAGGGATCTACAAGTTCTTTTTTTGTTGTTGTTACAGTACTGGGGATTGAACCCAGGGGCATTCTACCTCCAAGATACACCCCCAGTCCTATTTTTTATTCTTTTTTTGGTACTGGGGATTGAACCCAGGGGTATTCTACCTCCCAGCTCCACCCCCAGCCCTATTTTTTAATTCTTTATATTGAAACAGGGTCTCACTAAGTTGCAGAGGGCTTGCCACAAACCTGGATCCTCTGGTCTCAGCCTCCCAAGTACTGGGATTACAAGTGTGTGCCACCATACCTGGCTTTTATTCTTTATTTTGAAACAGGGTCTCACTAAGTTGCAGAGGGCCTCACTAAGTAGCTGAGGCTTGCCACAAACCTGGATCCTCTGGTCTCAGCCTCCCAAGTACTGGGATTACAAGTGT
>PVLC010036593.1:0-15708 GCA_004027655.1 Graphiurus murinus
TGGGGGTGTAGCTCGGAGGTAGAATGCCCCTGAGTTCAATTCCCAGTACCGCAAAAAAAAAAAAAAAAAAGAAAATCCTAATTTCTTATGTAATATTTTCTAATGTTGCTTCATGGGCAATAAATACAATTGGAGAAATATACACAAACACATGCATCTACACAAGTGCACACACTATAATACAGTGTACAAATGTGTATGTGTGTGTATTTATGTATGTGTACATGTGTGTATTCTACCTTCTTTTTTATATGCTTTTATTGGCGCATTATAGTCTCACATCATAATGTAAATCACAGCGATACTGACATCCATGCACACAGCACTTGGTGGGCTTTCCCCGGCTCCCTCCCCGCTCTCCCTCCTTTCCCCACACAGGTATTGAGATTGACATTGGTATTCTCACATATATGCATAATGTCGCTAGATGTAATTCCTTCACTGATCCTCCCTCTCTCCCCTCGCCTTCCGTAGACCACGTCCCTGGCTCCACTGGAGTTTTTCTTCCATTACTTGAAGTCTCTCTGTAGCTTCTGTATATTAGAGAAAACACATGACCCTTCACTTTCTGTGATTGGCTAATCTCACTTAACATAATGTTCTCCAGGTCCTTCCATTTTCCTGCAAATGACATTATTTTATTCTTCTTTAATGCTGTGTAGAATTCCATTGTGTGTATATCCCATAATTTTGTAATCCATTTATCTGTTGATGGACACCTAGGTTGGTTCCATAATTAGGCTATTGTGAATTGTGCTGCTATGAACATAGATATGCATATATTCCTATAGTTCTCTGATTTCAGTCCCTTTGGAAAGATACCCGGGAGAGGTATAGTTGGAGAACCTTCTTTCTTACTATATCTCTAGCACCTTGATAAATATGTGCCTGGCCCAGGCTAGGACAAAAGTAAATGTCTTAAGCAGAAAGGTAGGAAAGAAGGGAAGAAATTTTTTTAAAAGTGATCAAATTGTCATAAAAAGTAGGATTATGCCAGGCTTGGTGCCACTTGCCTGTATTCCCAGTACATGGGAGGCTGAGACAGGAGGATCTGTGTTCACGGCCAGCCTCAGTTACTTCGTAAGGCTCTCCACAACTTAGTAAGATCCTGCTTCAAAATAAACAATAAAAAATAGGGCTGGGGGTGTAGCTCGGAGGTATAATGCCCCTGGGTTCAATCTTCTGTACCAAAAAAAAAAAAAAAAAAGTAGGATTATAAAACTAGGATTTTTCAGAAGGAAAGTCATTAGTTTTGGAGTGCCTCACTAGGTAGCTGAGGCTGGCCGAGAACCCGAATCCTCTGGTCTCAGCCTCCCAAATGCTGGGATTACAAGCATGCCACCACGCCCAGCTCTCCTATTTTATTTTTTTTGAAACAGGGTCTCACTAAGTTGCAGATGGCCTCACTAAGCACTGAGGCTAGCCACGAACTTGTGATCCTCCTATCTCAGCCTCCCAAGTATTGGGATTATAAGCATGCACCACCACACCTAGCATATTTCAATTCTTGAAACTGACTATATCTCAGATGGGCATGGTGGTACATGCCTGTAATCCTAGTACTTGAGAGGCTAAGACAAAATGATTAAAGGTTTGAGATCAGCCTCAGCAATTTAGTGAGGTCCTTCATCAATTTAGTGAGATTTCGTTTCAAAAAATAGGACTGGGGTTATAGCTCATAGGTAGAATGCCTCTGAGTTCAACTTCCAGTACCAGAAAAAAGAAAGAAGCTGACTCTATTTCATATCTTTATATACATAGCTCTCCTGTCTACATAAAAACATATCTAAATTATCTGGCTCACTTCATGATCTTTCTGAATAAATTAATTATCTCCCATTTCAAAAGAAAGCTATTTATCTGATACAAAATGACCAAACCACTCATTTGGTCCAAATTATCTCAATTGCAAATTCTACTTAAATTTAAAAAAAAAGCAAAGTCACATTTCATATAAAATTCAGAAATTAAACAATTGGTCTACCAATTCTACCTTCACTCACATTCTCCAGGGACATGTATCAGCAGTTAATATTCATATTATGAAAAAAAACAGTACCAATCCAAATGTACATCAAGAGAAGAGTGGATAGCCAGGTGTGGTGGTGCATGCCTGTCTTCCAGCTACTTGGGAAGCTGAGACAGGAGGTTCACTGAAGCCCATGAGTTCCAAACCAGTCTGGGCAAACAGCAAGACCCTGTCTCAAAAAAAAAGGAAAGAAAATGAAAAGAAAGAAACAGAGAAGGCTGGGGATGTAGTTTAGTGCTAGAGCACTTGCCTAGCATGTGCAGGGTGCTAGGTTCCAGTCTGCAATACAAAAGAGAGGAAAGAGGAGAGAGAGAGAGGAGTTAATTCTGTGACAGTTATACACTGGAATGCTGTACAGAAGGGAAAATAAATGAGCCATATGGGTACCCAGCAACATGAACTCATATAACCAACACTGTTAAAAATAAGTAGCCAGGCGTGGTGGCGCACGCTTGTAATCCCAGCATTCGGGAGGCTGAGACCGGAGGATCCGGGTTCGCGGCCAGCTTCAGCTACCTAGTGAGGCACTCTGCAACTTAGTGAGACTCGGTTTCAAAATAAAGAATAAAAAAATAGGGCTGGGGGTATAGCTCGGAGGTAGAACGCCCCTGAGTTCAATCCCCAGTACCGCAAAAAAAAAAAAAAAGTACCAGGGAGCCGGGCGTGGTGGCGCATGCCTGTAATCCTAGTACTTGGGAGACTGAAACAGGAGGATCCCAGTACAGCCTCAACAAGTACTGTGAGACTCTAATCAACCTAGTGAGACCCTGTTTCCAAATAAATAAAATTGGACTGGGGGTGGGGGGTGTAGCTTGAAGGTAGAATGCCTCTGGGTTCAATCCCTAGTACCACCACCAAAAAAAAAAAAAAGTAGTTCTATTGTTTGTAAGTGTCAAAAATGAAAAGAATTTAGCTGGGCGTAGTGGCACATGCCAATGATCCAAGGACTTAGGAGGCTGAGACAGGCGGATTGCAGCTAGTGTCAACAACTTAGCAAGCCACTCAGCAACTAGCAAAACTCTGTTTCAAAATAAAAAAACAAGCTGGGTATGATGGTGTATGCCTGTAATCCCAGTACTTAGGAGGCTGAGACAGGAGGAGCTCAGGTTTGAGACCAGCCTCAGCAATTTAGTGAGACTCTCAGCAACTTAGTGAGACTCTGTTTCAAAACAAAATACAAAAAGGACTAGGGGTGTATCTCGAATTCAACCCCAGTACCAAAAAAAAAAAAAAAAAAAAAATCAACTATATATTATATAGGAATAAATGTACATTTCAAAACTTGTTTTCCACCCGGCATGGTGGCATGGTGGTGCACACGTGTAATTCTAGGACTTGGGAGGCTCAGACAGGAGGATCGCAGGTTTGTGGCTAGTCTCAGCTACTTAGTGAGGCCCTCCGCAACTTAATGATACCCTGTTTCACAATAAAAACTAAAAAATAGGGCTGGAGGTGTAGCTCAGAGGTAGAATGCCCCTGGGTTCAATTCCCAGTACTGCGAAATAAATAAATAAATAAATAAATAAATAAATAAATAAATAAATAAATAAATAAATAAAAACAAAATTAATAAAACCGGTTTTCCAAAAAGTCAAGAGAATAGTAAACATACAGTCATATCACAGTTACTTGGCGGATGGAGGGAGGTAAACTAAAGCGGTAAAGGACACATGATGGGGACCCACACATTGCTCATATTCTATTTTTTTTTTCATGGTATTGGGGATTGAACTCAGGGGCATTCTACCTCCAAGTTATACCCCCAGATCTACTTTTTATTCTTTATTTTGAAACAGGGTCTCACTAAGTTGCGGAGGGCCTCACTAGATAGCTGAGGCTGGCCACAAACCCAGATCCTCCTGTCTCAGCCTCCCAAATGCTGGGATTATAAACGTGCGCCACCACACCTGGCTGCTCATATTCTATTTCTCAAACTGTGTGGTAGATACATGAGTGTTTTATTGTTTTTATTTATATTATACACATATGCTATAAGTATTCTCTAGTGTTTGCTTAATAATGTTTCTAAAAAGTAAATTTTGGGGGAGCCAGACATGGTGGCACATGCCTGTAATCCCAGTACTTGAAAGGCTGAGACAAGGGGATCATACAAACTTGAGGCTCTCAGCCACTCAACAAGATCCTATTTCAAAATAAAAATAAAATACAGCTGGAGGTATATCTTAAAGGCAAAACACCCCTGGTTTCAACACCCAGTACCACAAAATAAAAGCAAATCTGGGGGGCTGGCAATGTAACTCAGTGGTAGATTGCTTGCCTAACATGTTCGAGGCCCTGGGTTTGAACCCTAGTACTGCAAGAAAAAAAGCAAGTTTTCCAAAAACTATTTTAAAAAATATAAATCTAGAGCCAGGCGTGGTGGCGCACACTTGTAATCCCAGTACTTGGGAGGCTGAGACAGGAGGATCTGGGTTCTCGGCCAGCCTCAGCTACTTAGTGAGACCCTCCGAAACTAAGTGAGACCCTCCGAAACTAAGTGAGACCCTGTTTCAAAATAAAGAATAAAAAATAGGGCTGGGGATGTAGCTCGGAGGTAGAATGCCCCTGAGTTAAATCCCCAGGACCTCAAAAAAAAAAAAAAAAAAAAAAAAGGGCTAGGGGTATAGCTTGGAGGTAGAATGCCTCTGGGTTCAATCCCCAGTACACACACACACACACACACACACACACACACACACACACACACACGAATTCAGATGTCCCTGAAGGCCAACTCTGACATGAGAAGTTTCAAATGGGAAAGGCCACCACCTTTTAAAAGTAATTTAGACAAATTGATGACAATAGTAGGTAGGAAGTTTTCAAAATTAAAATTGATGGCCCTGCTCCTTCTACTTGTCAGGGTTTATTGATCACAAATCAGTGGTGTTGGAGGAAGTGCACATCGTCTGGGCACTGCTAGCTGGCTCCTGTGGGTCCCTCGCCTGCCAGGAACACGAAGGCAGGTCCTGGAGGACCACGATGCTGTGGCCCATGGGCAAGATAAGCCCAGCATATTGATAATGTATTAACATAAGAAGGAAGAATCTATCAAGACCTGACATAGTTATAAATTCCCCAGGGAAACACCCAAAGTCTGTGAGCTTAACAAACAAACTATTTCAAAAATTTGTAGTTCCCTCCAGCAACTCACTGTTGTTTTTACAGGCACAGACAATCAATTATTTAGAAATCCCTGAGCATAAACTACTAGGACTTCAGTGGCAGCATTTTTTTTTTTTTTTTTTTTTTTTTTTTTTTGTGCAGTAATGGGGATTGAACTCAGGGGCATAGGGGCTTTCTACCTCGGAGCTATACCCCCAGCCCTATTTTTTATTCTTTATTTTGAAACAGGGTCTCACTAAGTTGCGGAGTGCCTCACTAGGTAGCTGAGACTGGCCACGAACCCGGATCCTCTGGTCTCAGCCTCCCAAATGCTGGGATTACAAGCGTGCGCCACCACACCCGGCTAGTGGCAGCATTTAAAAAAAAAAAGAAAGAAAGAAAACTATCAAAACTATCTTCAAATGAATTTTCTAAGAATCAGAGGAAAAGCTTTAGATTATGTGACTTTAAACTGGTAGTTTTGACTCAGCAGAACACCCTATAGTAGGAGGAAAAGGCATCGTGTTATTAGATGATTTACATACCTCAGTAAAGAGAGCCAAGCGCTGTGCTGAGGACTTTACATGCATTATCTCTGAGCAAAACCTAATGCACTCCACTGGACAGATGCAGAAAGTGAAACATTAAGCAACTTGTTCAAATTCACATAGTTGTACATGAATTCCAGCCCTGGAATCCGAGCCCAGGACTGTACAACACTAAGGCTTGTGTTCTGTCTGCTGTGCTTTGCTGTGAAGCACATTGCATTCATTTTTAATAAATACTTAAACATTAAAAAAAATACATTGCTAAGTGGATAAAAGTTTTAAAATAAGAGGATTTTTAGCTTCATAGTTAACGGCGCATGTGAAAGAATTTGAAAACAATCACACATCATACCAGTCTTCCAAAACACAGCCCCATATCAGATCTCATCTCTTCCAGTTCTCTGGCCAGGCTAGCCCTGAGCTTTCAAATCAGGCTTTCTGTATTGTATATTCAGAAAACTGTGGCTGTTTAAACTACTTGAAGATTATCCTTTATTTGTAATTACTTTGTAAGAAGTTTTACAAAAGTTACTGAGATGGAAAAAACATGGTCATATGCTCAAAAAGGAAAAAAAAAAACATTAAAATGAGGCTAGAAATAAAACAGTCTATTTTTAAAATAAACCTCATACTTTAATATTATGAGAACTCACAACATTCACAAAGCCACATTCAGTCTGCTTCATATTACGAATCGTCTCCTGATGTAATAACTTTGGATATTTGAATTGGCTGTGAGAGACCAACAAACACTGGCCTGTCAAAATCTAAAATTACAAGGGCAAAAGCAAACTTTGCTTTTTCGAACCGGGAAACCCTAAAAGGTAACTTCTGGTAAGCCCTAAAAAGTAACTAAAAATCCATATAGCAATCTTTCTATGCCCTCTGGAAAACAGCAGATCAATGATTACTTCCATAAAGATTCTATCTTCATAAGTACGTGAACATTGATTAGTTAGATCTCAACATTCCTATGAAGGAGAAATGTTAACATATGTCCTTCATTTATAGTGTTATATATGGAAAAAAAACTTGTCCATGGAAAAATTTACGAAATGAGTTCTTTTTTAAAATGCTGCTACAAGCATGTTTCACCCTTTTAAGCCAGGCACAGTGGCACATGTCTGTAATCCCATTACTTGGGAGGCTGAGATAGGAAGATTGCAGGTTCGAGGCCAGCCTCAGCAAATTAGTGAGACCCTGTTTCAAAATTAAAAAAATAAATAAAAATAAGGCTGGGGTATACTTTGGAGGTAGAATGCCTTGGGGCTCAATACTCAGCAGCAGCAACAATAGGCCACAAAAATGTTTCACCCTTTTTCTCAGAACTCCCCTCAAAACAAGGAAAACACAATAGTGCACCCTGTGGGTGCACACCTGTAATTCTATCTACTAGGAAGGCTGAGGCAAGAGAATCACAAATTCAAAGCCAGCCTAGGAAATTTAGTGAGACTGTCTCAAAATACAATTTAAACAAAACAACAACAAACAAAGGGTCTGGGGATACAGCTCAATGATAGAACGCTTACCTAATGTATTTTTTAGTGTGTCACACTTAAGTAATCACCAGGCACTTAAGGAAAACCAACATAAAGGACCAAAGCAAAAGCAAAAAACATGAAATAAATAGAGTAAATAAAAATAGGACACAGAATGTTAGGAATAGACAGGTTTTATCTACAAAACAAAAACAAAATCTTCATAGAGGTAGGTGTGGTGGTGCATGTTTGTAATCCCAGGATGTGGGAGGCAGAGACAGGAGGATCACAGGTTCAGGCCAGCCACAACTGCTTAGCAAGACTCTCAGCAACCTAATGAGACCCTGTTTCAAAATAAAAGATAAAAAGGGCTGGAGGTGTAGCTCGGAGGTAGAATGCTCCTGGGTTCAATCCCCAGGATCAAAAACAAAACAAAACAACAACAAAAAACCATTTATAGATATAGAAGATATTATATAAAACAAAAACAAGAACTTTTTAAATGAAATAATAAAAAAGTACAATCAGAGAAGAAGAGCTCTTGGAAACTAATAATGAAAACTGAAGCAAAAAATTCAACAGAAAATGCTGAAGGTAAAGTTGAGGAAGTCTTGCATAAAATAGAAGAAAAATACCAAAACAGGGAAAAAACAGAAAAGTTAGAAGATTGATCCAAAAGATCCAACACAGAACTAATCAAAGATTAAGAAAGAAAATTATTTCTCTGCTAATTTCATCCAACAGTGAGGCTGACATTTATCAAAGAAATGATAAAAAGTTTTCCAAGAAATGAACAAAATAAATTCTAGATTTAAAAGATCCATTGAGTATCTAGCACAGTGGCTAAAGGAGGGTCCTTCTTTTTCTTTTTCTTTTTCTTTTTTTTTTTTTGCGGTACTGGGGATTGAACTCAGGGGCATTCTACCTCTGAGCTATACCTCCAGCCCTATTTTTTATTCTTTATTTTTGAAACAGGGTCTCACTAAGTTGCAGAGTGCCTCACTAGGTAGCTGAGGCTGGCTTCAAACTCGGATCCTCCGGTCTCAGCCTCCCAAATGCTGGGATTACAAGCATGCACCTCCACGCCCAGCTAGGTCCTTCTTTTTCAAGGCAGAAATTTTTCATTATAAAATTTCAGAATAGAAAGTATGAAAATATCTTAAAAGCTTCCAGATAGGAAAAAGCAAGCCACTTATAGAACTTAAAGAATAACCACGGCACAGCCGGGCGTGGTGGCACACGCTAGTAATCCCAGCATTCGGGAAGCTGAGACCGGAGGATCCGGGTTCGAGGTCAGCCTCAGCTACCTAGTGAGGCCCTCCACAACTTAGTGAGACCCTGTTTCAAAATAAAGAATAAAAAATAGGGCTGGGGCTATAGCTCGGAGGTAGAATGCCCCTGAGTTCAATCCCCAGTACCGCAAAAAAAAAAAAAAAAAAGAATAAGCATGGCACAGTAACAACAACAGTGAAAACTAGAAGACAGTAAAACAATGCTTTTAAAAGTCAGAAAGAGAAAGGCTTCCTGGCGCACTCCTGCATTCCCAGGACTTGGGAAGCTAAGACAGGAGGATTGCAGGTTCCAGGCCAGCCTCAGCCACTTAGTGAGACCCTGTTTCAAAATAAAAAAGGGCTCAGGAGTAGAATGTCCCTGGGTTCATCCTTAGTAGCAAATAAGAAGAATACGAAGAAGAAGGAGGAGAAGGAAAAAAAAGAAAATAATTTTCAATCAGTATTCTATAGGCAGCCAAATTAACACTCAAATGTTAAGAGTAAATACAGGCATTTCAGACAATATAAAGTTTTAAAAATCCAGGCTGGGAGTATAGCTCCATGGCAGTGTTTACCTAACAAGTGTGAAACCCTGAGTTCCTTCCCCAGCACTGCAAAATAAAAAAAATATTTTAAAAATAAAAATGACCTCCCAGGCAAACTTTCTCAGCAATCTATTAGACTATGTGTTCTACCAAAATAACAGAATAAAAAAAAAAAACGACCTCACAAGGGATCCAGCCCAGGTAAGAGGCAGAGATTTCCAGGATGAGAACAATGCAGCAGCACCCCAGACTGGCTGGGCCTGGAGGACAGAAGATTTCCAGGGGAAATGGAACTGAGAGAGTCCAGGCTGCTAGACTTGACCATGGAAAATGTTATGGCACGTCTGGTACAGGGTTTAAAGAGATTTAGAGACAAAATCAAAGAAAATCAATACTTAGAATGAACACATACTATATACTATACTGTAACATATACTATATACTTTAGATACTTTATGAAGGAGAGCTCAGGGACAAGTCCCTGTCCTCAAGGAAAACAGAATATAACTGAGGAGCTGATCCATAGACAGGATGTGGACCAGTGTTCTTCAAATATTTTTGACAAAGAAAACACATTTTACATGCTGAGTCAGTAGCTGAGGCTGGCTGCGAACCCGGATCCTCTGGTCTCAGCCTCCTGAATGCTGGGATTACAAGCATGCGCCACCACGCCCGGCGCCCGGCAACAAAATTACAAAACCCAGGGGTATTCTACCTCTGAGCTACACCCCTAGTCCTATTTTTTTTTTAATTCTTTATTTTGAAACAGGGTCTCACTCAGTTGCAGAGAGCCTAAGTAGTTGAGGCTGGCCGCGAACCTGGATCCTCCAGTCTCAGCCTCCCAAGTGGTAGGATTACAAGCGTGCGCTGCCTTGCCTGGCAAGATCACCCCTTTTTATGTATAATGCATTTTGATATTTTCTATTATGGTCTATTTTATTTCAGGCTTTTCAGTGCTGGTCACAACCCACTAAACTGACTTAATGAATCACTAATGGGCTGGAACCTTCATTTTCTTTTTCTTTCTTTCTTTTTTAATGTGGTATAGGGATTGAACCCAGAGGAATTCCACCCCTGGCCCATTTTATTTTTTTGTTTATTTGAAAAAGGGTCCTGATAGGTTGGAGAGTCTCTCTACATTGCTGAAGCTGTCCTCAAACCTTCAATCCTCTTGTCTCAGCCTCCCAAGTATTGGAATTATAGGCATGAGCCACCATACTTGGCACAACCTACATTTCTTTAAACCACTGCAAAAAATGACTATGGTATATTTCATTAAAAAGAAAAAATGCGCCGGGCGTGGTGGCGCACGCTTGTAATTCCAGCATTCGGGAGGCTGAGACCGGAGGATCCGGGTTCTCGGACAGCCTCAGCTACCTAGTGAGGCACTCTGCAACTTAGTGAGACTCGGTTTCAAAATAAAGAATAAAAAATAGGGCTAGGGGTATAGCTCGGAGGTAGAATGCCCCTGAGTTCAATCCCCAGTACCAATAAAAAAAAAAAGAAAAAGAAAAAGAAAAAGAAAAAATGCTTCTAGAATAGATAATTAGAGGAGGAGGCAGGGAGGATGGTAAGAAAACCAGAGACTTGATAGACAGGGTATATGAACTGAGCTTTAAAAGAGGATTATATTTGATAAGCAGTGAATGGGGAAAAGGGTGTCCTAGGTAAAGGGGAAGTAAGCAAAGGCTAAAAACAATGGGTGTGCTAAAGGTAGAGCAGGGAAAAGGGTAAATCTGGATAAAAGGAGAAGAAAATGGAGACAGAGGCAGGCTGGAGACTAAGCCCAAGAAGCTTGAGGACCACCCCGAGTCAGAAATGACTTTAACAGCAATCGAGGTCCAAGGAGTGCAGGGTGGTGGTGCGCCGGTAACTGCGGTGAGCTTCTCATGGCAACTTCCTCATGAATTCCAGATGCAGAAACAGTATGGAAATTCAGACACAGCATGTGGCTGGAAATGCAGCTGAATGGTCTACAAACCAAGGGAAGTTCACTTTATTCATCCGAATGTTGTTTTTTGTTTTTTTTTTGTTTTTTTTTTTTCTTTTTTCCTCTTACACATTCCATAAGAGAAAAAAAAATAGATTGATTTGAACAGTTCAGACCCTGAGGAAAAGCAAGTCCCTGATAGGATGAAGTGGTACCTTTTCTTTCCTTTCATGGTCGACTACAGCAATAGTTCCTTGTCCCTGAATTCCAGCCTTAAGGAACTTCTCTCACTTTCTTGAGTGCCCCAGGCCCTCCTCCCCCAGGCTCCTGCACTTGCTGTTCCTTCAACCTGTCATGACTTCCCGATGACTGACATCAAGCTAGACGTCACGGAGCCTGCAAAGCCCCCCTGATCCCACAGCCTACGTTAGATGTCCTTGCTGTGGGCTTTGGAGCATTTTCCTGTGCCAGCACTCTTTACCCTGGATTACAATTGTTCATCTGCCTACAAAATTAGACCAAAACCTCCAAGAGGAAAGAGGGTATGTTGATTTTTATTATAACCAAAGCTTCAATCACTGCTACAGTGCCTAGCCCATTGTAGGCACTCAATACATATTTGATGAATATAAAGCTGTTATTTAGTGTACCAACATATAATGTTAAAGTCTGTGCTAGGTTTGAAAAGTCAAAATCTATTCTAAGCAAGAATAACCACTCCATACTCTGCCTACTCTGCCTATTAAGTGAACTGATCTAACTACAGACTGATTTTGTAGAAAGGCTGCCCAAAACAGGTTAAATAGATAAGGCAGGGTGAGGAATTTGAACTTGAACTAATAAAGAGCTATTGTGGGTTAAGAAAGGTAAGCATGCAATTAAAATAGGACTTTAAGAAGATTAGTCTCCTCTGGAATGTGGGGTAGCACGGGAAATCTTTTCCTCCTTTTTTTAGCCTGTCTTTTAAGGTATGAGCACTTTTATCATACCAAGGCAAACAATCAACCACAGAAGCTGGGTTTGCATAGATGAGGTTGAGTATTCATTAACTCACCAAGCATTTAAAGGTCTGTTATGTTCTACGCATTGTGTTATGTTATAAACAAAAACTTTAGCCAGATGTGCTGGCACATACCTGTAATCCCAATATTTGGGAGGCTGAGATAGGAAGATGGTAAGTTTGAGACCAGCTTCAGCAACTTAGACTCTTAGAAATCTAGCCATACCCTGTTTCAAAACAAAAAAATAAAAAATGGGCTGGGGGTGTATCCAGAAGTAGAATGCCCCTGAGTTCAATCCCTAGTACCACAAAAACAAAACAACTTCCAAGCTGGAAGTAGCGGGATACACCCATAATCCCAGCTACTCAGGAGGCTGAGGCAGGAGAAACCCAAGTTTAAGGTCAACCTGGAGAAAATAGCAAGATCTCAGCTCAAAACAACAACAGCAACAAAAACTTCAGGGGCTGGGGACTTAGTTCGGTGATATAGCACTTACCTAATATGCATGAGGCCTTGGGTTCAATCCTCAGCATGGCAAAGAAGAAAAAAATATAATAAATTATAACCTGACACATAATGGAAGGGATAAAAAGTGTTGAGACCTAAGCCACATTAATGCGTCAACATTTCTCTTACAGTAAGGGGAGTCCAAGTTGCTTAATACAAATAGGAGAAAATCCGTATAAAATGAATGACTTTATTAATCTCGAAGAACAAGATCATTTCTGATTCTTTTCTTATTTTGTTAGTGCTTCTTTATCAATACATACTTTCAATGACACCTACGACTCCCACTCCTGGAGACAAGAAGAAGCCTGTTAGATGTGTCCCAGGGAACCCACGGCTTTCTCATGGGCTGCAAAAGTACAGACAGAAGCCAGGTGTGGTGGTGCATACGTGTAATCCCAATACTTGGGAGGCTGAGACAGGAGGATTGCAGGTTTGAGACCAGCCTTAGCAGTTTAGTGAGACTCTTGGCAATCTAGCAAGACTCTGTTTCAAAACAAAAAATAAAACCAGCTGGTGTAGCTTAAAGGTAGAATGCCTCTGGGTTCAATCCTCGGTATCACAAAAACAAATAATAAAAATATATATTTTATTTTACAGCATGCTTTTCCTATCATTCAATTTAATCTTCATAATCCAGAGAAAAGGACATGGTATATGAATTAACAGATGTGAATTTCAGCATAACTTAGTGCAAAACTTTCTGAATGTACTTAAGGCAAGTCAGATCGATTAGACTGTTGGTAATTCCAAAATATTCTTTCAGTACATTCTACTCACATTCAACAGTCTTAGGGACCTGAAACTAAAACAATGACAGTGGTGTCTACTATTGTCACCAGGATTTTCTTTTCTGCCACTGATCCCATGGTCAACAATGATTAGATGAACATGTGCAGACAATGACAACTACATGGCTGCCACCTGACCACCAGTAATTAGTCAGAAATGTTAAGTGTGTAAATAGAATGGGTCTGAACTGACAAAATGTGTGTGACAGATACAGGGCTTTACTGATCCACAGATATCACTGATTTCCTCCTCACAGCTGTGGGAGGTAGGCACTGAGTTGTTATAATCAGTGTTCTGATGACTTCTTTGAAGTCAGGAACTGAGGCATAGAGAGATTAGGACACTTGCTGAATGTTATGAAGCTAACAAGTGGAGGAGACAGGGTATCCCATCTAAGGCAGATTGGCATCTTTAGAGTAGCTACTCTTAGCAACTATGCTGCAAGGCCGGGCGTGGTGGCGCATGCTTGTAATCCCAGCATTCGGGAGGCTGAGACCAGAGGATCCGGGTTTGCAGCCAGCCTCAGCTACCTAGTGAGGCACTCCGCAACTTAGTGAGACTCGGTTTCAAAATAAAGAATAAAAAATAGGGCTGGGGGTGTAGCTCGGAGGTAGAACGCCCTCAAGTTCAATCCCTAGTATCACAAAGAAAAAAAAAAGAAAGAAAGAATATTATTAACTAGGCACCTAGTATTTGGGAGTATGAGACAGGAGGATTGCAGGTTGGAGGCCAGCATTGGTAATTTACCGAATCACTGTTTCAAAATAAAAAATAAAATAGGGTGGGGCCTAGGCCAGAGGTAGAACATCCCGGGTTCAATCTCCAGTACACCACACACACACCCACACACCCACACACCCACACACACATTAATTGACATTTATAAGCACTGTGTTCAGTGCTTTACAGGTTTTATTTATTTTAAACTTAAAAACCCTGTTAGATATGTCACATTCCTATTTCTATTCTTACAGGTGAAGAAACTTATGTGTAAGTTTCTCCCTCATAAGTGATTTCTCTATATCCAATCTTTTGTGTGTGTGTGTGTGTGTGTGTGTGTGTGTGTGTGTGTGTGTGTGTTACTGGGGATTGAATGCAGAGGCATTCAACCTTCGAGCTACACCCTCAGTCCTATTTTATTTTTATTTTGAAACAGGGTTTCGCTAGGTTGATGAGAGTCTCACTCCTTGCTGAGGCTGTCCTTGAACCTGTGATCCTCCTGTCTCAGCCTCCCAAGTACTGGGATTAGTGGCCTGCACCACCGCACCTGGCTTCTACATCCAATCTTGATGATCCCCCATTCACTCTCTGTATACAGTTCATCCATCACTTAAACTAAGGTCTGGATAAATTTAAAACTTCCATTCTTTTTATTTATTTATTTTTATTTTTTATATGTGGCACTGGAGATTGAACCCAATGATGTTCTACCCGGAGCTATACTCCCAGCTCTATTTTATTTTTATTTTGAAACAGGGTCTTGCTAAGTTGCTGAGACTGGCTTCAAATCTGTAATGCTTCTGCCTCATCCTCCCAAGTACTAGGATTATAAACATGCACCACCATGTCCAGCTAGAGCCTCCATTCTAAACCTTTAAGTATAATTTCTCACAGGTGCTAAAAAGAGATTATGGAACACTAGAGCCAACCTGCTAGTTTTATACCTAACAATGCTTGCTAATGACAGTCATTCCACTGTGATAATCTTATAACATATACATCTTAGAGGGAGATATATATATATATATATATATATATATATATATATATATATATATATATTTTTTTTTTTTTTTTTTTTTTTTTTTTGCGGTACTGGGGGTTGAACTCAGGGGCGTTCTACCTTCGAGCTACACCCCCAGCCCTATTTTTTACTCTTTATTTCGAAACCGGGTCTCACTAAGTTGCGGAGTGCCTCACTAGTTAGCTGAGGCTGGCCGCGAACCCGGATCCTCCGGTCTCAGCCTCCCGAATGCTGGGATTACAAGCGTGCGCCACCACGCCCGGCTTATTGCCACTTCTTAAACATACAATTTTAGTTTAAACTAATTTAAATATAACTTCAAATATTTATATTGCTCAATCCTTCTTTATTTTCTTTCCATCCAAAATGATGGAGAGAATTGCACAAGTCTACCAGCAAGTCAAGGCCACTTTAGAAATGAATTTAAATATTTCATATAATAAATACATTTAGGAAACTAAAGAGTAAAATCAGCAACCCTAATAACACAATCAGAAATCAGTGAAAAGGTTTAACATAGGAAACATGCGCGCGCACACAGAGTCACACACATGTGCACGTATGCACAATGAAGCTTCTCTATAATTAAAGTGGAAAAAATATAATCCATCTTCTATGTTTTTTGTTTTAGCTAAACCAGAACAACTTGAAAGCAACATGAAAACAGATTGAGTGGACTATTGAAAATAAAAGATTGCTGGGTGTGGTGACACACACCTGTAATCCCAGCATTTGAGAGGTTGAGACAGGAGGATAGC